>JACSZP010019701.1:0-11805 GCA_016161895.1 Pinna nobilis
GGTTTGTCGATCATACGTTTAGTAATACTAGTGCATGCCCACTAATTTGCACTTTGATGGCTGAACCGTGACAAACTATTGCGACGGAAATTGACACACACTGGTATTCGTGCCGTATTTGTGATACTTCGCTTGTGAAACTGAAATTAATGTCATTGTAAATTGTTGAAATAATACAGTCCATATAAAATGATCTATGTTTAGCTACAACATTATTAGTAATGTATTTTAGGGTTACAATCGGTTTGAGTTTCGTCAAGGATTAATGCTGGATTGAATCAGTTGTATGACGTCACATAAAGCAACCCTTTTCCTATGCAATTTGCACAGTGTAAAATTATATTTCTGCTTGATTATTTTATGTGTTAAGTCAGGATATTGACTTGTGATATGACAAAATATCAGTCGAGGCGTAGAAAATATTGAAATGGGCTCGTTACAGACCTATGATTTTTCAAGGTTTTGCTTTTTCATAAATGTTGTCAGGGTATTATGGATTGCAAATTCTCTTTATCTTATATATGCAATACGATTTACATATAAAAAGATATTGCTAGGAGCTGTGTCTCCATGTAGATTCTACAGCAAAGCAAAGAAAACAAACATTAGCAAATTTGCTTATAGTGATTTTGATTTTGAACCGACAGTTGTTAAGTGTCGAAGTATGGTGTACTTAAAATTACTTGTTTTAACCAAAGCAACAAATATCCTTTTCCATTTTATTTTTTGCACAAGGAAATTTCTTTAAGCATTGAAATAAAAAATAGCTTCCCCAAGGAAAAGAAAGTAAAAATAGAAATCGTAAGTAGGAAAGAAAAACGCTTTATTCGCACACGACTGTCGCTCCATCGCCAAAATTGTTTTTCCATTATTATGGGATTTTTTTTTTTTTTTTTGCTTTCCCCGGTTTCTTCAGATGCCTGTATGGCAATAAAAGCACTTGGCATTTCTTGAAGACAGGAAACGATTGCTCTTTCGTAGCACCTGTTTTCATCTCTAAATGAAGAGTTCCATATTTGCAATGTATTTCCGGATCTGTACATTTTCCCATAGACTAATGATTGTTCTAAATATGTCATTTTATATATTTGATAAAATGCTGATTTTGCATTCCCCGCTTTTTTACAGGAAGTACGAAAACTCAAACGTGAACTTGATGTGAAATTCTCAGAGCAAGTATACAGAGGTGGGTCAATGAGTTTGTTCTCTAAATTGTGTTTGATGTTCTGATGTTGTTTTGTGTAGCTGCCTATAATATATCAAGTCATATTAGTCTCGGTTAGCCTCAGGTTTTATGTCGAAGAATATTACTCATCTGACTAACATTCCTATCATACCATCAAAGTAAAGCAAGATTATTTTTTCATTTCTAATTTTCATGTTCATTTAAAATATGTTAAATGTGACAGCCATCTATGAGTTTGAAACATATTTAGGAGATAACTATTAAATTTTTTAGGTTCATCGACGTAAATCGGTGGTTTTACTGTCGAAAATTTAGTTTACCCCGCGACGCGTAGCCTTTGCTCTGATGTGATTTAACGTCCCAATCAATAAACTTCAATCATATGGGGGGGGGGTATCTGTGGCCGAATGGGTAGAGGCATTGCGCTTTAAACCACTCAGTCTCTTACCTCTTGTCAGCGCGGGTTCGAGCCTCGTTGAAACCTAACTTGACTATATGAGAAAGTCTGCCAGTTTATTTGCGGATGGGCCGGTGGTCTCTTCCTGGGCTCTCTCCTCCACCTATAAAAACTGGTCGCCACCATATGATTGAAAGATTGTCGAGTGTGGCGTAAAGCAAAAACAAACAATTAGACAAACAAACAATCATATGGAACCTCCGCCAAATACTAGTGGAGACTCTAAAATTTTGGCCCAGAATTGCTTACTTCTCTGAAGCACATGAACTCGCCCAGGTATCAAGTGGGTTTCGTGTTACTTTTTCTAATTTTATATGTTATATTGTGAATTGCTTTTTGTAGCATTGCTTACGTTTGGTTTGGCCATGGTGTTATCTGTGGTTCATTTTTTTTAACTTTTAAAAGCCCCTTGGCTTCTTCAGCTTTCTTTTTCTACCTTCAGCACCTATGGCAATTAAGCGGTACAGGATCTTTGACTTGTTGACAGCCAGTGTACAAATTTTAAATCTAATATTATGTATGTCCAACGCAAGAATGAAATTATCCGAAAGTAAATATGAAGAAAATGTGTGAAGAAATCACTGTATCATATTTTTTCCTTTAAGGTTTTTGGTTCAGTCCTGAGTGCGAGTTTACCCGTTTCTGTATCAACAAAAGCCAGGAACACGTGGAGGGCACAGTTACCATGAAGCTATATAAAGGATCTGTGTACATACTGGGAAGAAAATCACCTTTGTCATTGTACAATGAAGAACTCGTCAGGTAACAAAAAAGGCGAATGTTTAAGACCATTTCTTTTCCATTTTCATGGGCAATGTTTTTGTTTGTTCGTTTGTTTTTGTGGGTTTTTTTTGGGGGGGGGTTGTTTATGCTTCAGCCAACACTCGACAATCTTTCAGCCATATGATGGCGGCCAGTGTTAATTGATGGAGGAGAGAGACCGAATACAAATGTACCCGGGGAGAGACCACCGGTCATCCACAAGGAAAAACTGGCAAACTTTCTCACATAATCAGTTTAGGTTCCAGCGAGCTTCGAATCGTGCTGATAAGAGGTGAGACACTGAGTGGTTTAAAGCGCATTTCTCTAACCATTCGGCCACAGAGGCCCTCATGGGCCATGTAAAGTGATCAGTATTGTATCATTTTTATACCAGAAATCACCTGGTCTCTTCTTGAAAAGTGTTAATGTTCAGTAGTATCCTAGGCTACACTTTTCTTTATGTAAAAACAATTAACGCCCTCTGTAGTTTTGTAATTTTTGTTGCATTGGCTACATAATGATACAGTTACAACATTGACAATTGCTTAGTGTCCTAAGCAACACTATTCTTTGTGGAAAAACAATCAACACCCACTGTAGTTTTGTAATTTTTGTTGCATTGGCTACATAATGATACAGTTACAACATTGACAATTGCTTAGTGTCCTAAGCAACACTATTCTTTGTGGAAAAACAATCAACATCCACTGTAGTTTTGTAATTTTTTGTGCATTGGCTACATAATGATACAGTTACAACATTGACAATTGTTTAGTGTCCTAAGCAAAACTATTCTTTGTGGAAAATCAACACCCACTGTAGTTTTGTAATTTTTGTGTGCATTGGCTACATGAGATACAGTTGCAACATTGACAATTGTTTAGTATCCTAGGCTACACTATTCTTTATGGAAAAACAATCAATGCCCTCTGTAGTTTTGTAATTCTTTCGATGCATTGGCTACATAATGATACAGTTACAACATTGACAATTGCTTAGTGTCCTAAGCAACACTGTTCTTTGTGGAAAAACAATCAACACTCTCTGTAGTTTTGTAATTTTTTGTGCATTGGCTAAATGAGATACAGTTACGACATTTACAATTGATTAGTATCCTAGGCTACACTATTACTTGTGGAAAAACAATCAACACCCCGTGTAGTTTTGTGCATTGGCTAAATGAGATACAGTTACGACATTGACAATTGATTAGTATCCTAAGCTACACTATTCTTTATGGAAAAACAATGAATACGCACTGTAGTTTTTTAACTTTTTATGCATTGGCTACATAATGATACAGTTACAACAATGATATTTGCTTTATTGTAAATAATTTAAAGAAGTAATGAAAACCATTTGAAAAGAAGCTGTTAATGGCACAGCTGTGATGTTATGTAGCTAACACAAATATTGTTGTCAATGCACTTGATAAAGGTCAAGGGGCAGACATTTTGTTATACTAGAGTATGTGCAGTTTTTACATAACGATACTTCCCTTTGGAGGCCATTGATTTTTTCCGATTTTAATTTGGATGTTCACAATTACCATGGGCGTATCAAGAGAGGTCAAGGGGGTCTTTACCTCCCCCCCTGGAATTAGCAAAATATATACCAACGTTGGTCAAATATACTTAGATTCTCATTTAAACACGGTTGGGTTTTCCTTACAACAAGTTGGATCCCCCCTGGAAAAGTTGGACCCCCTGGAAAAAAATTCTTGATCCGCGCATGAATTTCTTTCGAACAAACCTTTCTATCCAATACATTCGCACATTTTGCCACTCCATTATATTGTCAACATGAACAATGCCAAATGTTAATTACAGTCTGATCTCATTAATCCAGACGCCTTCGTTCCCAAGCAAACTGTCCGGATAAATGAAGCATCCAGATAACTGAAACAACATCTCTATAATGGCCAGTACAAATTCAAAATTCTGTTCCCAGGTACTTTTGTCTGGAAGATGAAGCTTCCGGATTATTGGGTTTGGATGAATGAGGCTCGAGTGTACTTGGTGTCTTAACATCATGGCGTCTCACGTCTCCCCTTGGAAAGAGATATCTGGTTTGTGTTTATCTCAATCTTGAGTAGGATATCTCTAAAAGCCAGTGCTCTCGGTTTAATTGTTATTTCATTCTTGGTTTCAGCATGAACGTCCAAGGTGACTACGAACCGACAGATGCTGGAGGATTCATCAAAATAAACGCTCTAAGGTAGCTATTTCTGATTTCCAAAATTTCGGTTTAAGTCATTTTTGAATTTTTATACATGTATATTTCATCAATCTGTATATCATTCCATTTTCAGTGCATTTTATTATATTGCTTTTATTTAGGGGTTGTCGATTACACTTATGGTGTTTCTCTGTACATTTGTGTTCTTTGTCATAACTTTCGTATCTTCTACATGCGATCAAAAAGGGTTTATTTCTTATTTACCAATTTTTAACATAAAAGAATATGGATATTCGATAATTATAGGGATACCAAACCCTAATAAAAATGACAAGTTGGGAATAACAACAGTCTCAGCGTGAAAAACGATTGCAAATCCCTAAAGGGATGGGATCAGGTGTCTGGAAGGAGTCATCCGTTCATTTAGGCATGCTACACTCATCGAAAACTTCCCCGAAAGCACGAGCAACGAGTTCAGTAAAATGTCGATGTTGGTTGAAAATGTTATGTTTTTAGCAAACTGCAGTGACTGCATGATCGTAGTCTAGAATATCATCCAACATAATCGAGAACGCCTCCGTGGCCGAGTGGTTAGCGTGTTCGACTGCGTATCGAAAGATCCGAGTTCGAGCCGCGTAGCGTTTGGCCGTCCCTGTCTTTCGGATAAGTCAGTAAAAACCGAGGTCCCGTGTCACAGTAGGTGTTGGCACATTAAAGGACCCTCCCTGCTCTACCGCCAGCAGTGCCGAACATAGGCAAAATTTGTAGCCCTTCACTGGCACACGGTGACGTCTCCATATGAGAGAAATATTCTTGAGTGGAACGTTAAACAACAATACCATACTATAAATCCTTGAGAGTGGGACTCCATATTGCTTAATAGGTTTCAGGTATAATAATATCATAACACTTTCGCAGTGACTTGCAAACAAAGTTTTAATAAATTACCCGGCAGGCATGTCATTTACACATCACAAAAATTGTGAGGACTAGTTAATCAAACGACACAATTTTGAGAATTATGTTTTGGGATCGGACAGAAAAAACCGAGGTCCCATTTCAGTTGGTGTTGGAACGTTAAAGAACCTTCCTGCTCTATGGTCATAAGTGTCATGCATAGGCAAATTTTTCGCTCTTCACCCGCACATGGTGACGTCTCCATATAAGTGAAATATTCTTGAATGGGTCGTTAAATAACAATAGAATCAATTACTGTCGTCCAATCAAGTTTTGGCCTATGCACAGCACTAATAGCCACTATGCATTATGGGATATTTAATGTGATGATGCTTACTATGATGCAGAGTCTCGGTGTTTTCCTATCAAGTGCATAATGCACGTGACGATTACGCCAATAATAACAAACACTTTACTGGTTATTATTCATACTATACGTTGCCTTAATGGCGTGTATCGTCCATAAAATACCTCACGAGCTACATGCTACTTGTATATGATAACACTATATTTATAATGTCATCATTATATAACCAAGGTCAAGAGATATGTAAGACGTAATTGGGGCTCCATACAGGGTAATATATGAAATATTCATAAATAACCATAAGGAAAGAATTCTACGTATTTGGGATTTCCAGCTTAAGGAACCATTGGTCGGACTCGAATGTGGATGAAAAGAGTTTCATATCTACCCCAGTTTAGGGTATGGGCGGATAATTATCCTGTGGAAAGAGACGTATGTCGCGACATTATAAGAGCTCTTACTTCATTACATAAAGATGTATGGTTTTAAGCTTTTGCGGCTAGTATCAAGATAGTGTCACAAACCAAAGTAGTGTTAATTAAAAAAATCCACACATTAATACTGTAAATTCATATTTCAATTTGTAATATCATAGTTCTCGCTGTATCTTTTCCCCAAAGCTAAAAGGGAAAATTTAAAAATGCATATTAAAGTGATATTCATGCAAGCGAATACATGTACAAAAAGATGTTCACAAAAAAATGAATTTGTCAAAGTTGCCTCGCGAAGAAGTATTTCCGAATTATGAAATGTTCCATCTAATACAGTCAAGCCTGCCTTAGTGACGCACTGAATTAAGAGACTTCCTGCCTTGTGTGGCCAAAATGTTAATACCAAAAGTCANNGTTAATACATTATTTGTCTTTTATTACAGGCTCCAAGAGTATCTCCGACTAAGAGAGAAATAAATGGCCAATGTTCGTCGATATAGCAGTTCATCAATAGTCTTATGATATGGATGGGATGTTGAGCATAGACGATATACAAAGGGGCCCTAAGACTATAACAATTCATCGTTTATATACATAAGGGATAGGAAATGCCGCCCCGAGTAAAATATTTCGGCCGTGGCCAGGCTTCTCATAATGGACTAAAATTTGATTTTCACAGTGCTTCAAATGAAGATCTAATGAAAAGTTCATTTCCAGGTCAAATCCAGTGAACTCGTTCAGAACTTGCTCTATCATATACCCACGTTAACAACTGTACTTTTAACTTCTGAGGGCAGAAATATTATTCGTTATTGACATTTGGTGTTCCATTACATCTTCATGTAGAACAAAAGTGAGATCGAATTTTAATGCCAAGGCCAAGAATGAACTTCTATCCCCGAAAGCAAGACTTTATCATGCCACTTAGACTGACTCATAATAATCCCCCATTAAAAGTTACAATTGTTGATACGTCATATACATGTACATGTATATTGTATACGGGGAAATTTCGCCCCCATTTTATTTTCGTTCTTATCGCCATCATCGTCAGTGAGCTTACTTCAAGCTGGGCGAATTTAAAACAGTATATTCAATGAACAGAGTTATGACGAGACTGAGGGAATATAAAGCGAGGCAAAACAATTTTCAAGTGTATAAAGGCGAAATAAACCCAGTGTACATTATGTAATTTCCCCATTAGAGTCATTGAGTCATTATGTACGTAAGAGACAGGTAAATCTCACGAGACATTCTCACGTGCAAAAATCTTATCTCACGCGGTAGAATGGAAGTACTGAATACTTCTATGTGATTGGTACATCATATCTTCATAAAGACTTCCATTAGGAAGCAGGAAACGTTATTACATAATCGACTTTTCAAATAACTTGATTGGCAATGTGCATCATTTCCTGTGAAACATCACCTCATTTCTACCGAAACAAATTAATATTGGAATTCTGATCTCAGAATAGATCTGGGAATTTCCGTCATAGTATAACTTTCATTTTTCAATGTATGCATGTACAGCAGAAAACAAACAAACAAACAAAAAAAAACAACAAAAAAACAACAAAAAAACAACCTTACATCCTATATCGATACCATCCCATGAAGGACATTGAAAAGCATCATCAGACCGATTTATTTTTTGTCTTTGTATAGATAAAATATTCACCCCTATAGTCACAATTGGATTTGCCTAAATCATTGATTTAATGAAGAGTCTATTATTTGCCCACTAGTCTTTTTTCAGTTGTCGTACATTGAATTTTTAAAGCTATCAAACTGTAAATAATGGAAAATTGTTTTTTTAGGTTTATATTCCTACAACCATTATTTTACTTGTAGAAAAATTCACTAGTATTATAACAAGGTGTACTGTAGAGACATTCAGGGTTACTAGTATATGAACTCTTTTTATTGCTATAAATTTGATTTAAACTTAAAAAAAAATTTCAACTCCAAGTTTCACACACAAAAAAAGAAAAATAGATTAAAAAAATAATTATAAAAAAACAAAAATAAAGATAAAACATTGCGAAGCTTATACAGCCTTTTCAATCTTATCCCTATTGCTAAACAAAGAATATTTCTTTGTATGTTTTAAATTTACGATTTAATTCATTTTAAGAGGATTTGAAATTTTAAACAAGAGTTTAAAGCTTAAACATCGCTTCTTTGTTTACTTAGCCATAAAGGGGACGGGGGGGGGGTATTTTCATAAACCTCCAGGTGTTTCTAGCCCAAAGCCACCAAACAATTTCAAAGCTCATATCTAGAGTATCTTACTAAACATCATTTTGTATGTTTGAGACTGAAAATCACAGATTAAATCCAAATTTCAATGCTGAAAATAAGAAATATTAACCACAAATTTGAATCCGAGTTATGACTCAAGTTGGTAATATGGGGCCCTGCTGAGGTGATAAACCTTAGTTTTATACATGTATTTAAAAAATCTACGGGAATGCATTTAGAAATATCCTGGAATGTGTCATGAAGTGTCGCTCACACAGATAGTATTATGGCTCATTTGCCAAAACCACTTACTTTATATCATTAGCTTGAATTTGTTATTGCACTTGGTACTCGCCGTACAACATATTATAAGAACATTTCATCAGTGTTTTATGCATGAGTAGAATAACAATTTTGCAAATAAATGAACATAGCCATGATACTGAGATACTCTCTCTCTCTCTCTCTCTCTCTCTCTCTCTCTCTCTCTCTCTGTGTGCGTTCGTGTGTGTACCAATTCATAATTTTTTATTGAAAACTGACCATGTATACTTTGCAAATAAAATAATAATCAAATATCTTTAAGGTTTTCCCACAGGGTTTTCCTAGTATGATAAAAATAGTCTTGTCCACTTAATTGAATATGGGTCACGCGCTGAATCTGAAACTTCATTCTGTTCACTTTATGTACTTGTGCAAATGTATTCACTCTTACCATCATAGATACAAAATAGAAATGACGAGAGTGCTAGCTTCCCGTAATTCTTTATGTAATAATTCATTAGTTTTTAGTTTAGAATACAGGTAAGAATTTTATTGTGGATTTTGAGAAAAAATAAAACATTACGTAATGTAGTCGTTTAATTTATTTTCTTTTATTAAAAAAGGCGATATAGTAAATTCTACTCGACATTATATATACAGTATATCAAAATTGTCTTGTCTAAATTGCCATAAAAATTACGAGAGCTGAAGTAGTCCAGGTTTTATCTTCCAATCGCGGCCGTGGGTTTTTAACCCAGCTTGGCTGAATTGCCTGGCTTTACAGTCATTCGTTGCCGTTTCTATGTAAGTGATAGATTTCCAAGTTTAATTTATAACAACATAACATACCAAACAATTTTGATGGGGTCTTAAATTGCATCTAGTTAAAATGACATTAGCGAGTGTATGGCCACATCCTGATTTTCTCCCCAGAAATAACGTATTCCTACATATGTACATTCCATCTAATTGAGATAGTAGACCTACTAAGCGACTTGAAAAGCAGTTTCAATACAAAAGCAATTATATTTTTACAAAATAAAATTGTAAAAGTATCAAGGATGATCGATAATCGATAATCGAAAACCTTATATATGTAAATATGACAAACTGATGAAAATAACGAACTCAACTTGGAAAATACATGTAATTGCAAATCCCTAAAGAAATGGGACAAGGTGCCCGGAGGGGGGCACCATATCCTGTTCCCATGTCAAATCCGTTTCATTTTCTATATTCTACGCAAACCTTATGAGTTAAGTAAAAGTTCTCTGTTGGTGGCAAATGTCACGTGTTCTTTATCTGGTTAACAAAAGGCAGTCACTTCAAATGCTCGTGTGTTCCAGAATAACATCCCAACATTCGTGAGAGGGGACAGATATTGTTTAAAATCCCCTTCGTATTGACCAAAAAACTTTCGCAGTGGCAATTCCAAACGTTCATCAGCGTATCCCTGTGTAAATAGTTCATTGGCGAGTAGTCTGGCTCTAAGAATTAAACATTCGTAAGAGGAACATGCCTTGGAATAGCGTAAAAGCTATGAAAGGAAAAAGGCATAGGCAGGGATAGACTGGATAGTATTGCATTACTTCACAGAGCCGGGAAGTTAGAATATTAAAACTGAGGTCACACTTAGTTATATTCTCCTATTTTTCTACATTAAAAACCTTTCGTAAGTTGACACTTCCTTCCTGTTGCAAATTGCTGACATCGACAATTCATCACTAAACACATCATCGTTGAAGACTGGAGTTTTAATTCTGGAGAATAAGTGGGATCTCAGTTGATATATAATAATAGAAGTTTTTACCACAGTTTACATTTCAATAATAGAATTCAGCTTGACTGCATCATGAGATGTAAATATGTGCATAGTAAACTCTCTTGTTCTTCACGAATCACACACATATGAGCAGCAAACAGATACGTATATATCCAAAAGTAATGCCCTGATGGACAAAGCGGCCCGTTGCTCCCAGGATGATAAAAGTCGTCTATGGCACATGAAACTGAAACCATATCTTCAGTATCAATGAAAATGGTATATAGGTGACTTTTACAAACTCCTGTGACTTGTCCTAATATTCTCGATAAGGTTTAGTTCGTAGATGATTTTGGGAATGAAATCACATGGACAAGTTTTCCACTCTCATTAATCGAAATTTTATCGATTCTGATATCAAATCATGCAACTTGAGCATATGCCATCAAACACAAAATTGCTGGTCTGCATTCATACCACTTTCACTATCATTTAAAAGTTTCTTTATCGCTTTTTCGATCAGCTTAAAGGAAATTTCATTTGTCTGTTGTATGTATGTGTTGTACTAAGCTACATAAATGATCCGTCCAAATGTCTAGTTTAATAGGTAGTAAGCATCCATTTATGGAATGATCGCAATCTCTTACACATTAATATAAATGCAAGTATACATAATCTACTTCTCATTCCAGAGAGGTCGTCACTATTATGCCATAAACGCAATGATATTTCGCCTGTGCACAATGCAAACACCATGCGGTCATTTGCTAAATACTTCTGAAGGCAACATCAGTTTCATAATAATAAAATCCAGCGGTATTTGTAATTGTTTCCCTATTTACAACACTATTGCAAAGTCTCAAGTTATCAACCACAATATAACATTTCATCAGTTAGTAACATATATCAGCTCTCATCTGCGATGACCTGAAATTAGAAAAAAAAATCTATTCACTTAGAAAGCCTATACTATTGAGTTATGACATATCATGACACTTCTGTGTGGATATATATATATTTTGAATAAAAATGATTTTTTGACCCATTTACCGCAAACAGTAGAATCAAAATCCTTCTTAGTTAGTTATGACGTAACAAGTCTATATACTAATATCCCACACGACTTGGGAATAACTGCTGTAAAATACTGGGTGGAAAAACACAGAAATATAATTCCAGAAAGATTCACCATTGATTTCATTCTGGATGCGGTAAGACTGATTTTGGAAAATAATTCATTTTTCTTTGATGGCAAGA
>JACSZP010019716.1:0-14920 GCA_016161895.1 Pinna nobilis
ATATATATGACGGGTTCGGCTATAAATATTAAATGAAAATGAACCACAACATACTTATTTGCAACACTTCCGACAATTTTCCTTGAAAGTGACGGAAACAAGTAGAAAGAATGAGTGTAAGTCAACGGCATTTCTGTTAGTGCGTTTTATTCAGTTCATTACCAAATTAAAGTTTACGTTACTTATATATAACATGACAAATATCGGCTGGAACCGTAATGAAGAAACCTATAAATTCTTGGTGGCATTTTCTTCGGTTTTACTTTTTTATTCTTCCTGGAATAACATTATTTGCTGACGAAATCTTAATAGACTATAACCACAACACAACCTCCTTCTTGTTGCTTGTGTATCACGTTATGATTTACAAGGGTCACACAACAAATGACACAGGGCGAGCGCATCATTGGTTCATGTTGGTAGAATGAGGAGAAGACTTTATTACTTCACCGCAAGCTTGCAGAGAATCAATTAAAAAACAGGCATAATCGCATTTGTTTCTAATATCCGCCGCCCGCTAGCTCTCAAGAAGCAATGTAAGTAGAGAGACATATGAAGATCTCAACTCATACTGGAAAAGATGCTCTGTCATCTTAATTACCATGTAATACTTGGCGAGCCACCTAAAGAATGTCGGGGTGATGCCGTCAGCTGACAGCAACCGAATGTTTTGTTTTATGTGCAAGTTGTAAACTCTTATGTTTAATTTCTAACGCGTACACGTGTCTTGTAGGTATGTCCAACTTTTGTGATTCTACAGTTGCTAGCAATTTTGATACAACGTAAATTTGTGACAATGGCTCGTTTTATGTAACTGTAAATAAAAAGGAGTCTAGCTAGAACGCAGCGACGCAATTTGGCATTTTAATGACACCCCTGTATCACGCGAATGGATAAAAATTATAAACATTTTCTATAAAAAGACCGAAAAAATAAATAACAGAACAGGTAAATGGCTGCAGAGAGTAAATAGAAATAAATCAGTCCCATTGCATTAAATAAATAATCGTTAAAACAAGAAATTGGAAGATAAATATAGCGTCTGATAAAACAATGGGCTAATTGTGTGGTATAGTATACAACTTAGACAGAGCGCTGTTCTTATGAATTTGACTGTGCGTGGAAAAATACCGTGTCCGTGTCATTTTTCATTTTCAAATCGTAACACTAAAAATCAACCTGTCAGGAAAGACAAATAATAAATGTCTCATTTTCTGTGCACTTAATAGCGATTGTCCCTATGTATGTTTCTGTTACAATAGGCACGATAATTTATCTAAAGAAACTATTTATTGATAACAATTCATTTTGGATATGATCAGTGGGTCGTATCATATTGTGCTTAAAGGTTTTTACAATACACTTAAATCCCAATCTTCACTTTGCTCTTTTTCTATTGTGTGGCGCATGAAGATCTGGTGGAACCCGATTACGAAGTCAGATAATTTAACTTTATTCAGAACTTATCGCGTCTATTATCTTCTCCAACTGAAAATGTGTACCATCAACTGTAGTAGCTCGAAATCTTATTAGTTTCTGTCAGTTTATCATTTTTAATTTCTAAAATTACGAATTACTTAGTGTCAAAAAGAAAACATTCCTTTGTATATCTAAATTATTTAAAAACTACTTTGTCTGTAGTTTTCAAAATTTGGTTATAGTAAATGAATTCTTATCAGAAAATCAGTTTTGGAAACCTTGTAAGTTTTTCGATTCTCTGTTTTTCAGCTCACGATATCCAAGTGTTGATGCACTTATTACATGCATGCAGTAATAAAAACAAAGGAAAACAAAAATAAACAAGAATGGAGTTGAATTCACGGAGAGAAAGTAAAATAAATCGTTTAATTCATGACTTTAAATGTCGAAAGCTACTTCAATTGCTCAAATACAATTTCCCAAAACTCAAGAAACTAACTTTCGTCATTTTCCTTTTTGAATTATTTTTTAATTGAGTTTATCCCATTTCATCTTTCATAATTTTTAGTCTGAATTCAATATGCTATTCTCAAATTGAGTTTCTGTTCGGGCTGCGACGTCCATTCAATACGTGTGTAAATATATATACTTTACAAATAACAAAATTATTTCCAATACTATAGGGAAAATCTCATTTAAAATTCAAAAGTCCTATGTAAACGAAATGCGTCTGAAGCAAAAATGTATTATTTATGGCTGTACTCATAATTTTTATACATTCATGTAATATAACAGATATATTTCAAATTTCATTGCATTTGATGCCATGAAATGGGTGAACTTTGAATGAAATTTTGTCGAAAGTAATTGCATACATATGTACCGAGTCCGTTAATTAAATGTTGCACATGTTTCGAAACTAATAAATTACGTATTATATCAGATGTTTTCTTCGTAAATATCAAATTTATTGTGTGGTATGGCTAAACTTCTGAAATAAGTCCATTACAAACGACTAGATCAAAAATTTATGATAAACACGTGAAGGGAAGATCCCTTAATGAACACCCCACCTCATCTCACGGTGTCGCCAAATCGTTCAATTATGTCATGATTTTTGTATCTTTTATATGCACTCCTGGTAAAATATATATATCAATTGGCAGGGATGGAGCTTATTCAGACTAATAAGTACAAAAAATATCACGCATTTGCTATACAAAAATGATACAGAATATCATGTGAAAACTTCCTGCTTTCAATTAGACATTGCTTTTTACACATCACAACCTGCAACGATTTCCTTAAACAGGTGTTATTCTATCCTCTTTTTTTTTTACATTTTTTACCCGCCCTATGTAATTTTTTTCACGACAAAGGGCAATGGTTATAACAGAACTGAAATCATCCTTGATATTTTATAACAGAGCTGAAATCATCCTTGATATACGTTAATTTATTGCAGAAAATGAAATAAAAATAAGATCGTATATTGTTTCATTACTCAACAGAATACATTGAATTTTGAATTCATCTTCACATGTATCTTTTACGACTTATACATTGATTACTAATCATTACATCCTATAGTGCTCTTACTATTCAAAAGTTTCTAAGATGGCATTCCAATTTTTTTTTTCATTTGAGTAAAGAATATCAATTCATACATTAATCAAAATTGTCTCCAAAGTTAAGTGAAAATAAAAACAGAAAAGATCAAACATTAATAAATGTATTATATCTTATCTAAAAGACTAAATGATAGTTTCTAGATGAAAGTTAACAAGGAAAAGATATTTGTTCAAAAATTTTGATAAGGCACGATTTTTATAATAAGCTTTTCAATATTAAACTATGTATTGATTGCTATCTAGCACATTGTTTCGGACCGAGAGTTTTGATTATTTGAGTCAGCGAATATTACTATATCAAAAATTGAGGCACAGATAACGGAAAATAGGATTCGACATTAAACCAAATGCAGTTTTCGGACTTCAGCGTCTCAAGTTGATATTAAAAGATATTGAGTCATTTTGAAAAAAGAACTTGATAATCACTCACCGTCAGAGATTTTGCACGTATATTTAACCCCGATTTAGAAATTGGTGATCTGTTTCTTTAATCTGTGTCAATCCTATTATAATATTAATTAATATTTAGTTTCCATATTGAACGTTTTATACATAATTCTTTATATCAAGACTTCAAGAAAAAGACGCCCAACGTGGACTTCATTTTCCCTGTTACTTTATTTTGTATCTTGTATCTCTAATCAACGTATACACGTATTTTGTGATTTTGGGGGATCTAAACTCACCGAAGTTTTACTTTCTAGATTCATTTAAAATGAATATATATATTGATTTTATAGCGGACTTTGTTGTTTATTTCATCCCATGTTACAATCCTAGTGTATGTCATAGATCACGTTTCTATGTTTACAAATTATATGTTTTGATACGTAAACAGATTGTGAACTTGACATTCATTTAATTCAAGATAGTAAACATCATGATGTGTTCTTCGTGTTCATTTAATATATCACATGATATTTCGTAGATTCTGTATTTGTCCTTAATATTGCATATTTAATTAATGCGAACAATTTTATTTTCTTGTTATGAAACCGTCTCCAGTTCGGTAAAACTCACTGGTCGTACTGTAATTTTAGGAAGATTTTTTTTCAGTTTGACAAATCACACCTGTTGATAAAATGCGCTTTGTAAATATTCAAATTCTCACTTGGCATTTTAACTATTCTTTCAGTATTTGCCACTTTATTCATTATTAATTGTAAACAGGTTCTTTGTTTTGTTTGTCCGAGCCATTTTCATTTTTAGCTCTCCAAACTATTAATATTATCATTTATACACTACATTTATTGAATGCGTTTAAGTTTTTTTTTCAAAATTCCTGGCGGAAACTTTACCTTATTCGATATAACATTGCTGTTATGATTATCGTTATTTATTCCTCTGCCCAAAACGACATTTTATATTGGTAATCTCTCTGTGTCCTATATTGGTTCACATAAGAAAGGATAGAAACAATAACAAATTCAATACACTTCATTTATTCTTTTCTTAACTGTCTATAAACTCTTCTTTTCCCTTATTCTGTATTGCTTTAGTTTTATTGTTTCTGTTAGTTTATTTTACTTTATATAGCATTTATTTTAACATTTTAACACAATTTCTATATTTATTCAGACCCTTTGTCACATGCCCCTGACTCATTTTCTTTTTACGTGGTACTTTTGTTGTTCATACACGTTATTCACTATACTACATGTATAAGAAACGTGCCATTTGTCTTGTGATACTTTCAAACACGTCATTTCACCACTTAAGTCTGACTTACATGTCCTACATTTATCGCCCTAATGCAAGAAAAAATATCAGTTATTACATCTTGGAATAAAATAATTACTTCTGTTTTGAAAGTGAGATTTGATTTCCACTTGAGCACTAATTGGTAAATACTTACCACGACCAACCCTGTATATGACGTTCTAATGATCCCCAACAAGAAATAAGAAACGAAGGCCTCAGCCTTAGATTTAACAAGGGTGTATTTTCTTTGCAAGATATTTTTATTTCAATTAAAGTTTATACATAAAAACCAAACATTTGAATGAAAATGTGTATCATATGAGAGAAATATATAAATGTCACTTGTTATAAATGTTTATTTTATCGATATTCAACCTATGAGATTGCGGATGATGTCCTATTATTTAACTTTTCCTCCCTTATTCATATGTTACACCAGTAAATATATCCTTTATTTCTACTTTTGTTCATTACAGACAGTAACATGAGTCAAGCATCTTCGCCCTGTGATGACAATGAAAGTGAAAAATCTAATACAGACAAGTCTGGTGATTGTCATCTTATGAAGCAGAGGACACGCCGGAAACCAAGGGTGCTTTTTTCTCAGGCACAAGTTAATGAACTTGAAAGAAGATTCAGACAACAGAGATATTTGTCAGCCCCAGAGAGGGAGCAGTTGGCAACCATGTTAAAACTAACACCTACTCAGGTCAAAATATGGTTTCAGAATAGACGCTATAAGTGCAAAAGGCAACGACAAGATAGAAGTTTAGAACTATCTGCTGTGCAGCCTCCTCGAAGAGTAGCCGTTCCGGTCCTAGTAAGAGACGGAAAACCGTGTACAAGCCAAAACGTTGGACCGTCATACTCTGCACCTTATAACGTCAACCCATTTGCATATCCGACGCAAGCATACAATGCAATGGGAAACCACGTGTCCTCGGTGACGCCAATGAATCCAATGCAACAAAACTCTTATATCTCACAGTCTCAGATCAATCAGGGAATAAGGGCGTGGTGAAAATGATACATTTGAAATGTTACAAATAATGTTGCCATTCCGCTCTGAAATCAAAGACGTAAAGTACGAATGGTGAAGCAGCAGCTACCGATCAAAGACTAGCTGGCTCCCTGATAATGTGTATAAAGCGAAACAAACATGGGCAAACAATAACTCACATCCCACATGAGTCTTGTACAAAGTAAGAGAGCATTTGACAAATGTTCATTGTTTTAATATATTTGTGCTATGTCGGGTCAATTTGTACATAATGAGCTGCATTACGTTGTAAACGTAAGATGACAGAGGCCATACTTTGGTCTTGTTGTAAACTTTACAACAACTGACAGATTTTCAGTGTCATGCTCCTATAGGATATATCTTTGTTTGAATCGACGAATTTGCAACGGGACTTCAGATTGAAATTCGTAAACACGACGGTAGAAGCTCGGGTCTTGAAATCATTGGTGTATTGATTTTGTACACATATGATTTAGTGTTGAAAAACAGGACCTCAGAATAATAAGACTTCTATATGATGAAGAAACGAAAGAGAATGACGAACTAATTTTGTTCAATATTTTTGTAAATTGTATATAATAAAAGTGACTCACTCTTTTGCTGTCGTCATACCAGTTTTATATCTATCAGGATCACTTAGGGTTTTCCCTTTTTAGGGTTAAAGAATTCGGTATGAAACATGATGGAGTCGTATTATTTATTGTCTAAAACCTACGGATCGTCCCCGTTTTTGGGGATAAAGAATAACATTCGACGCGAAACAAATACACTAAAAAAATGGCGCTAGTGATTCATCACAGTCAGTCGTACTGTGTTGCCATTTTTAACAGCGTTAAACGCTTGGGCGAAAAGAATTCGTCTACTTTCTGAATAAATTCAATTAAAGTACGAAAATACACGTCATCTTTCTATACGTTTTTGCCATATTCTCTGATGTTTTAACTCTGTTTGCTTAGGGATAAACAATTTGTTCAAACAAGTGTGATTCAGAAGAATCTAAGAAATTCAAATACAAATGGGCATTTGTGTTTCATTAGCAACTTTAAATATTTTGCAAGATATTCTTAAATTTTAATGGGATTTTATTGAAGAAGTACAGCAGAATAGAATTGTACGTGGTTCTTGCGTAGAAAATGCCCATGGACTGTGTCCTTATCACTATTTTTATTATAATCATTTAGTTTCTCTTTATTTTCACGTAAACAATTAAATCCCACGCGTAGTCAGCGCAGGTTCAAGCCTCGCCAGAACCCTGAGCTTGGCACAATAAAACTTAAGAATTTACTTAAGTATTCTCTACCAATAAGAAGTCGGAATATGTTGGAGTTGAGCAGATTTTCAGACTTAAGTAAATTCTTTAGTTTTATGGTGCCAAACCTTGGTTTGTTACATGAAATGTATGACAGGTTACTTGAAGAAGACAGGTGGTCTCTCCCGAAGTGCAGTAAAAACCGGGTGTTCTCCTCAATCAATAAAAGCCGACATCATATGGTTAAAATAGTGACGTATTCAAAATGTATAGTAGTTATTGATATAAGAAACAATACGCGTTCCCTTGCCTATAATAAACAATAAAACAAAGTATATTGAAAAAATGAAAAGAAAACTTGAAACGGATGTTATGGAGGGATGAAATGAATAAGCGATTGGTACCTCATGGATAATATATTAAGACCAGAAACAGAAGTTTCCGGAACATTCACAAGGCATTCAGTTTTATTATCAATGATTGAATATACATGTCCTACATTACTATCGAAGTCGATGTGACCGTATTGGAAATATTTATGTAAGTACATACATGTACATTGTATGCACAATCATTTATACAATAATAGGATGCAAGTACGTGAGAAGAATAGAAACAACTCATATCTTATCCATTATGACCTATTAACAAATTCAAAATCTTTACTTTTCGTTGATTGTACTTTATGAGAGACAATATGATAGAGAGAAGAAAGTGAGGATGCATAGTTTATTTCTAAAAATAGCTGTTGATATAATATTTTGCCAAAATAAGAATTTTTCACGTTATCTAACCTGCCGTAATTTTCTCACTGGTTTAAAAGAAAACCTGGTCAATATGTTGCCGAGTGTTATGCTTCTCACTTGAATTAAAAGACCACGTATCACATGTGACCAATTTTGTTTCTTTCCTTTGACATTCTCTTAAAACAGTTTAAACTGTATTTATAAAGAAGGGGAAATGACTGGATAATTGTAGCCTAAACCATAGACCTAATGTTCTGATATTGAGCGTGGGCAGTATTTATCCAGATCTTATGCGGCCTTGAACTTTTATGATTCATCTGTTATATGACTTGTTCTTAGTTACTCAATTTGGCCAAATCCAAGTGTCTGTTTCCCGGATATAGTAGGACTAAATGAATGAAAGTATCCTGACTGATCTTTTATTGGATTTTTATTTATCAATACAACCTATTTTTATGATCCTCATTTTAAAAGGAAACAATAATGCCTATTTTAATTTCAGTCTGTTCATCGATTTTCAAAGTTAAAACAAAACAGGTTAGATATTTTTTTAAAACACAGAGTTAAGCCTCATGGAATAACTGGATTACAACCAAAACAAAAACAAAGTTGAAAAAAAAGTTTGACTTTGGCTATGATGCTGTGAGCCTAAATTTATACATAATCTAATACTTTGATCCCGAAAGCGTTCGTCCGGTTTCGCTAGCATTATGGCGTCAATCTGCTTTCATTTTGAGTTCGATGTTTATCGTGTAATACGAGGTTTAGGAAATGCCTGGTTTCCTGCCTCCGGAATTTATCACAGTGTCGAGATTCCTGTAATATTCAGTCACAGGAAATGATAGTCTCCTGACCATTCAGCTTTTAGCAACAATTGACGGACGGACGCCTACGTTCACATTCTGACAACGTATGTCTAAAGAATTCCTGACTGAATATGACTGCCTCACTAAATTTTCTGAAAACAAAGACTTCTTTTTTTAAAGTAAATACAACATAATTACTATATGAAGTATGCTCCATGGAACCGGGACACTCATAGAAAGGCACAACAGTAGAAATACACATATAGCTATTATTTGCTTTAAAATCCAGGCACTTTAATTCCTAAGAAAGTAGATCTATTTCAAGATGCAATTGTCACGTACTTATTAAACACTTTTTTTTTGCTGAATAGTAACTTTCATTTACATGGTCCAATGACTACAAATGACGCAACAGGAATTCCACTGGGAGGAGTCCCAACTTGGATTTCTCACCCGTCCATTGATTATTTTAGTATTTTATAATTACTTTTTGTATTTACTCCCGCATCCGATAATGGAACAGAAATATAATTTGTTAATAGTTGAATGCATGCAGAGGTCGGACAAAATGTAAATAATTTTTATTTCTCGCAGACACGGAGACTGTAGTATAGGTTTTGATCAAACCAGATGTACATTTAGCCGTGTTTGCTATCAGAATTTCTTCTACACTGCGGTTTGTCACTCGCAGTGAATTATGGGACCCTACACGATGCCCGCGCTATAGGTGGACATGACAAAACCTATGATAGGTCCACTATCATATTAAATAAAGCTAATAAGCTTGTTTTTTTTTTTATTACAAACGTGATGTCATACTCAATTCAGTTTTTAATTCTTTTCTATTCGATTTAAACGAAACTGGAAGGAGGGTCGGTTTCAGTTGATCAAAATAATAAAGCATTCTGCTTTCGATAAAATTTTCTCTTCTTTGTACCTACATTTTTGTAGACGAGAGAACGCTAAGACACGTAATGAAATATATCCCTTGGGAGAAAAACAATTTCATGTTAAAGAGACGCTAGATACATACTGATAGACACTGTAATATTATTTCCCTTTTAAGGATAAACATTTCTGTAAACAAGAATTTTTCTTACTGTCCCGCTGAGAGTTTAAACCTTGAAATTTTATCATTTATGAATGATTCGCACAAAGTGTACGTAGACGAAACAGGTAATCAAAATAACTGAAGAGGATTAAATCAAAGTTTGCGTGTGCAAAGTAAAAGTAGTTAAGTATTAAAAAATAATCAACATAGGATTTTCTTTCAAAAACATACGTTCTAACATTTTATCTTCAAAACAGTTGGTCAGATTACCAGACTGTATCATAAGGCCTAGTACTCTAATCTTGACATATACTTAGGCGCGATAGGCATATAATCTGTTTGCAATGATAGAGAATTATAAACATTGACGGTGTGGCTATGTGAGAGATCGCAGGCCCGTGCCAGAAACGTGAATAAATGATCCCAAATCAAGATACATTGACTCTCATCATATACCTAATGGTTGTGTAAAGAGATATTGTAATGATGTATACCGAGCCGTAGTTAGAACCGACTCATCAACCCGTCATATACGAGGTAACCCTTTTCTTCTCAACTAAATTTATCTTTTTTTAAAAGCGATGACATTGTTATTTCTGGATGTAAAGAATGTTAAAACGATCGTTGTTAACATTTGTCACATGGCCACATTCGCTTACTTCAAAATTACGATAAAAACATAACTCATAACTGCAAGATAGATGGGGTCTTCTTATTGCTCTCTCAGCAGTCATTTATCTTTTTTTCCCTCTTAATTATTTAGAACTTTTAAAATGCTTTCAATAGTGAATATGAAAAATTAATGCGGAGGAAAAGAAAATTATGCTAACTACTTTTTTTACTTATCTGAATTATAACATCATCAGTCAAAATATAAAAATTACCTTGAATAGTCTTTTTCAACCATTCGAATATTAATATTATTCTATTTCATTGATCCCAGATCGGTAGCTTATTTAACAATTGTATTCGTTTTGTGACGAATAGGACATGCACATATATATCTTAGACACGATCGCAACACGTCAGGTCTTTAGGGGAAGGTAGAAAACATGTATTGGAATTCTTAAATGATATGGCAATTGAACTAATCCCTTAAGCTAATAGCAACATACATGTACTAATTAGATTTATGATCATCTATTGAAATTGATTGAAATATATTTTTTAAGTTGAAATTTATCCATACTGAGTTGAAATATTTTCTGGAAACATTTCAAAATAATGTATGTCAAAGGAAACAAACGTCAATAAAACGGACACGAGATGCAGGGTTTTATAATATCTCAATTTTTTAAAATGACCGAAATGATTAAACGTGATCACATGGTATTATATAAGGGAGACATTTCAACGGAATTGGAACGCAGGATAGAATTCCCCTGGTAAATAACCCTCGAGTGAAATAAGGGAAAAAGCCACAAGAAAAAGGCGCTTGGAGGAAATAATGCCAGGAGAATAAACTTCTGTAAGAACCCAGAAGCTCCTAGTGATGCATGTCTTTTTAAGGTTTTACATCATTTATCGTAAAATGTGTAGTTAATGTCAATATGAAAAGATAATTACAAAGAAAACTTATTGTTTATTTTCAAGTACATTTATTCTTGCTTATAAATTGCGTATTTAGCAAATTTACACCATTATTGCCTCCTTAAAAAGAATTATAACCCTTCCAAGGAAAAGAATTCTAGATGAATCCCTTCATAGAGGCCCATACGTGCTCAAGATAATCACTCATCGATCTTCCCTGTACATCGTGAACAGAAACTTCCAGAAGGTTTTATTTCATGAATTTAAATATAATGAACCCTGATAATTTGAAATCCTGCTGAATTTGAAATAATCTTAATTCCCTTATAAATTGCTTTATTACTATTCCAACCGAATTATTATGAAAAACCTGTTAGTTTGAAAAACAAATTAATTTCCCTTTGGTCTGAATAAATTCGGGTTCCACTGTACTTGCATTCGGTAAGTGCTAAGATAAAGAGTTATAGACAATGATATGAAAATTATATTGCATGTGGATTATTGGGGCTTCTTTCTCCAATCGCTCCTTTTAGAAATACAAAAATAACCAGATTCCTACATAACCATTGATACAATATATAACATAAATCATTATGTCTCGTCATACACCAAGTAAACCAAGAAAAATTACAGGAAACAACCAAAGTAGTGTCAGAAACAATTTAAAAGATGCCTACATCTTTTTTCTTTATATTCTCCAGGAAAAATAATGACACCCACTTACAAGCTGCAGTGTTTTACATAGGTAGATTTCACTTAAGAAATATAACACGCCAGTATATTAATATACCGCTGCTGTAGAATGTACAGTCAACGCCTTGGCTGCGAAATGAGCCAATGACAGGAATAGCAATACTTTCCTCCTGCGTGATGAATGTTGTTTAAATTTGCGTTTGCAGTAAAATTCACTCATCAGGTCAATTTTTTACCAGAGTATGGTGTTCACACATCTCATTTGCATCGCTTCGTGTGTGATCATTTTAAATACAGAGGAAAACTGCTTTTTTATAAGTTTTCATACGGGTATAACAGAAACAGAAACAGATCGCTGTCAACATTTTGCAAACATTACAGTATACTAACTTTGTTTGTAATTATTGACTTACTTGTTCGATAGCGATTGTGTATTTGCCTTCATTACATTTATTCATCATTAATATTACCTACTAATTTTATCATGTTTTAGTAAGTATATTACTGGTATATAGGATATCATGGTATATCGAATTTTACCAGTCAACAGAAAATGCTTCATCGGTGACACCTGATCTAACCCCAAAAGCCCTTGTATGTTCATTTTCTACAGGATTTGTATGTTGTCCTCTGTATTTTTATGATTGTATAAATTTCCATTTCCTCTAAAAATGAGCGAATCGATTTTTAACAAATACATATATAGCAAATTTTATCACGATAAGATATTTATATATAAATCCTGGTTTAAATGAATTCAGTGGTTTCCAACATACATTGTAAATGTCATCTTTGATATGTGTGACTAATTTGTGTCATGCGGAAGACCGTTGATAGTGACGGTAAACAGCTTACCCGTCCCTTAGTTGGAACTGAAGAAAAGATGTCAAGGGTCATTCAAAATTTAAGAATTGAACGACAGACATCACCATGTCCAAAATTAAAGTCGACAGTACAACGAACATTAATCCGCACAATAGCACTTAAAACTTTAATTACAGGTACACGGACACATTTTAAAACCCGGATGAGTTCAGGTGTTTTAGAAAGTTAAGTAACTCGTCAATTTCTTCTTTGAAGATGACTACAGAACTATCATGCAATATCGAATAACAGAATATACACAATGTACTTGTAAGCATATTATTTAGATATCATGATTTTAACTTTACTATACCTAGAAGTATTGATTATAGTATAAAGCATTACCAACTGGGTAAAATATCATTCTTTGTAATATGAATAATTTGGATGAAATGATCATTTGATTACTTTTCAAGACTAGGAACAGTGCACACTAATTATGAGAGGGCGCAGACGTGGCTTCGAACAAGTTTCCAGCTACTCACTCACGCAATATCAGAAATAAAGCAATGAATGTTTTAATAAGATTGAAAACGTTCAGTTCTTTGACTAATTATAGTCTTATGTGATCAATTGATATCACCCTTTTCTCATAACGCCAGATTCAAATCTTATTCGGCAAAAACACCATAATGGGAAATTTGTTTGTCAGTACAAGCAAAGAGAATAAAACTTCTAAGGAATCCACTAAGAGCCAAACCTCGAACATTTTACAAAGATTGCTATAGTGTCACGGAAGTCATATTTTCTCAGCTGAGTTTGATTACCGATTGGGTCTCTACTTATTACCTATTATGATGAGAATCGTGGAATCTAAATAATAGTAATAGTGTGTTCCACAGCAACCTTTTAAAAACTCTATCGGGTATATTCCTTTATATCATGAGGCATGAAGATCCGCGACTGACATATCAATTCATGTAAAATCTTAATATTGTATACCAGATTTATGATGTATATGACGGACAAGAGGAATTTCGAACGAGGTTATAAAGGTATAAATGACGGGAATCGGTATTTATTTGCCAATGAGGCAGTGTATATTTCCCGCGAACAAAAATATGGGGCCGAGTGGTTAGTGTGTCGACTGCGAATCGAAAGATCCGGGTTCCAGCTGCGTAGCGCCTTTCCGCGGTTGGCCGTCCCTGTCTTTCGGATGAGACAGTTAAAACCGAGGTCCCGTGTCACAGTAGGTGTTGGCACGTTAAAGAACCTTTTCTGCTCTACGGCCAGCACTGCCGAGCATAGGCAAAATTTGCAGCCCTTCACCGGCACACGGTGTCGTCTCCATATGAGTGAAACATTCTTGAGTGGGACGTTAAACAACGATACCAATACCAACATAAAATGAAGCAGAAATGGGACCAGGTGCTATAGAGGAGTATCCCTCGTTGACACCTGTCATACGTCCATAGTCAAACGTAGACTAGATAAATTGGAAACAACACCCATAAACATCGCCAGACTATTGAATAACTTCTGCAAAAATAATAACTCGACACAGATAGACCGAGGTTCAATTAGACTGGTCCTACCTTTACCATTTGCAGGTGCACGTTATAATAAGAATCTACCTATGCGTGCGTGTTTTAATTATATACGTATTATCAGCTCTGTCATACATGGTCAAAAAGTAGTTCTGCACATCGAGTGATAATCCGGATTATAAATAAAGATATATATAAAAGAAGTCATAAAATAAATATGTCTCTTTGAGTTACATTACATACACAGATTACAACATCTGTTTCCAATTCACCAAAACGTTTTTATTGTGTAAAAATGTTATCTAACATGTGGATACGAAATATTTTCTATTCCTGAACATGAAGCAAAACAAAAGCAATCATGACATTATTTGAAAATGTGTGATATTGCGGCTATAAAATAAGCACTTAATTACCGGCCACGCTATCTTCGACTTTGAAGGGTTGATGGTTTATACAAAAGAACTTTATTTGCCAGTCTTGACAGTTCAGAAACTACACGAAGAACCAATCAGAAGAAATCTTAAACAAAGTGTAACACATAATACTTGAAACCCATCTAGCCAATCACCTTAAAGTTTAGAAAGAAAGTGAAGAATTTTACTAATAAACAATTCAGAGAATTCAAAGTGTATATATACCTTAGCGTGCACCACCCCTACACCTGTAGGACATAAACCAAGAGAGCATTCATACATCACCATCAAAATATAACATACTGG
>JACSZP010019721.1:0-19195 GCA_016161895.1 Pinna nobilis
CACAAAGATACAGTAAAATCTGCTGTAGTGACCACCTGTGTATACAGGCTGGCTTTCTTGTATCTTAAGGGGGTTTTTATAGACAGGTTTCATTGTAATAACTTCATATACAGAGTAAAACCCTGTCTTAGTACCAACTCACTTTTGAGACCACTTAACATAGGAGACCACCTAATATAGAGGACCACCTCACATAGAAGACCATTGCATTTATGAGTCTCGATCTGAAATAGTAAACCACCTCGCTTTTAAGACCATCGTTATTCAGCCTTTTGTCAGTCATGGTAATTTAAACATCTCTAATGCGACCACATTTGCTGTTGATCTTGTTTAGCATTGAATCTGAGAATAGTTAACCCAACTGTATGTACGAATATGAAAGAAGAGGGCCACCTAGATCTGAGGCTGGCTTGTCCGGCTTCTGATCTTAAATTTGTGGGTTCATATGCCACCTTGATGTGGTTGACCTTTCCCTTTTTTTCGTATGTGATAGACAAAACCAAAGTCCTTTGTCCAGTGTTATGCCATCAAAGAACCCTCACCACTCTGTAGCCACAAGTGCTAGGTGACGTCTCCATAAAAATCCAAATCCTAGGCCAAAATTTTGAGTCCTTCATTGGCAGAAGATAACATCTTCATTTGGGTGATTTAGTTTCTCGAGTGAGAAGTTAATATGAAACAACACAACACAGGGCTTTTTTCCTGCAAAAATTATAGCTGATATTGGGCTATGTTTCCAATGGCAAGTCAAATCTTTTTTCCCCAATTTTCAGCAAAAAAATCCCCAATCATGAGGATGAAAATGAAATTAAGGCAATGTGTTACAAAAAAGCGAAAGTTTAGTATACTGGTACATGTAGATTGGTATTGTAATTTTCATTGTTAATAAACAACACAAGTGATAAGTAGGGCTCTTTTTTGATATTTACAAATGGTAGAAAATTTCCATAGGACAAGTAAAAAATCCTAATTCAATGTCAAAATGCCACAAAATTCCCAATTACAGTGCCATGGGCCATGTTACCAAAACGGTGAGAAAAAGCCCTGCCACAACAATTTTTTTCCCCTCACAAGGCTTATTATTGGGGTCTGGATTTATTTCAGTGGAGTTTTTCTTTCCATTGGTGATAAACTTCATGCCACAGTTTGGTCGAATAGAAAGTGCGGAAGACAAGAAAATCGGAAATGGATTTTTCTCGCATGAACGGCTTTCTCTGTTTTAATGTTCTTGTACTTCTGAACCAAGTAGAAAGAGAATAATTAAGTTTGAACATCATAATTTATTCATGAGAAAACATCGAGTGTGTATGGGTATAGGTTCCTCTCAAGTAGTCTTTAATAGTTGTCGTTGGACTATGGCTTAATTTTGATTTCATCAGTTTGCTGTATGACTGTATAAAAGTTTGTTTGTTTTTCTGTCACCTCATTTAAAGAAAAAACGAATTAAGAATTGTACGTGAAAATGCCAAGTATGATTAGGTGTTGAAATTTTTACATACATGTTCTTTGTATAATTTGTCTACTCTAGTACATGTTTCTGTTAATATTTAATTTGATAATGATATTCTGATGTCAAGTAAAAGAAGAAAGAGGGGACACTTAATATGCTTACAGAAATGTACTGAGTGTAAGGAAAAGGAAATTGTTCATTAAACTGGTGTTTTAGGTCGCATTCAACATTATAAGTCGACAGTAGAAACCAAGTTACTTAGTTACAGCAAGTGTTGGCACGGTAAAGAACCCTCCCTGCTCTCTGCTCCTGCTCCATAAGTGCCGAGCATAGGCAAAAGTTGTGATGATCAGCTCCATGTGTGTTGGTTGATTTGTTGTTAAACGTCTTACTACAGATGGAAAGGACACTGTATGACGGTGAACAGCGACAAATTTTGCCTATACTTGGCATCTATGGCCTTAGAGCAGGGAGGGTTCTTTTATATGCCAACACTTACTGTGACGTTAGACATTGGTTTTTACTGTCTCATCCTAAAGACAGCCAACTGCAGTTGCACAATGTGGATTTAAACTTGTGACCTCATGATCAGAAGTCAAACACACCAACCCCTGATCCACAGCAGTCCCAGCTCTATATGTGTAATATGGGACATGTACATTTTACATGAACACAGAAGTTCATAAATCATCTATTGTTCTCTGTGCCCTTTATGGACTAAAGCGGAAGTAATTTCAAAGAGTCCCTAATGAGGGAGATAATTTCAAAGTCTTATCCATGATTGACTGGTTGATTTCATGTGATGCTGATGTTGTTGTCACTTTCCGCACAGTCCTACCGGCATTTATTGAATATTTCAATGTATTAGTAATTAATACATCTCTGTTGTCCGTCATTTTATCTTGTTTTCCTTTGAACATTTTCCTCGTGCAGGTAATACATCAAACATATTGCTAGTCGTTGACTTCATCAGTGCATTCATCACAAGTCAGCGACCTCTGTCGTGACCTTTCGTCTGTCAATCACCCTGGCTGTTTACTCCAATGCCGGCACTATTGTTAGGCTCTGTTTGTTATTTGTCACATCAGTTTTAAAGGAAGTTCTATGCAGACTTGGTATGAATGGGTTGAAAACATGGCTGTAGCAGTTTTTGATTTTTTTCAGAGTCCTGTATAAAACAAAAAATCCACTGTTTATCAATTTCTTAGTTCCTCTGTTTTCAGTCATCGCTGCTTATAACACACCTAACCCCTAAGCATATCCATTTGTTGACAGATAGGGATTGGTTGTTGTTTTTGTTTTACGTCAAACTCAAGAATCTTTCACTTATATGGAGACATCACCAAAAGCTGGTGAAGGGCTACAAATTTGGCCCATGCTGGACACTTATGGCCATTGAGCAGGGAGGGTTCTTAAAGTGCTGACATCTACTGTGACATACATGTAGGAGATTGATTTTTACTGTCTCATCTGAAGGACAGGGAATGACAATCACAGTGAGACATTGATTCGAACCCAAGACCTCATGATCAGAAGGCAAACAGTGTATACAAGATACACACTTTCAGTCTATACGTAAATTCCAGTCCATCTCTGGGACTTGATTTATATGAAAGGTAAAGAAAAGTGGCCTTTATAGATAAGTAACCTTTATTTAGATTCAGATATTATTCTGAACCACGGTAATTTTATAACTTGCTTTATAGACAGGTGCCCATAATATAGAGATGGTCTTTAAGGCTTTAGTGTGATAGAAATTTATGTTTAAGATGATAAGGTTTTCTAATGCCGTATACTCGTAGTTATGAAAGAAATTTTTATTATCTCTTATGCTTTACTTTTTATTTCCAGACATTTCATACTCCGAGTTTTGATGATGATTTTGACATCACCTCATTAGCGCTACCTACGGTTTCAGAAGTACTAGCGCAGACGACATCACAACAGAATTATATAACACAGCAACCTTTACTTTATAACTTTGGGACTATGGACTTTGCTTTGTCCCAGCCACAGCAGACAAGCAGTACTAATAGTTCTACAGTAACCACGGTGATAGGCGGTGACCAAGTGGTCCCCAAGTTTCCTCCACAAAACTTTGATGTGCCAGACATATCGATCACAAATAGTTTACATTCCACTTCCAGTTCCATGCTGACGTCCATGGCCATGATGACCACTTCTATAGATGGAAGAAATCAAAATGGCTTAGTGTTTTCTCAGCCGTCCAATGAGCCACTGACCACGATTAGTCATTCGGACGTTACTGCACAGTTAAGCTTTCAAAATAATAGTATGCAGACTTCCCCGTGTAATAGCAGTAACTCCACATCTCCACTTAGAGACAGTAGTAGCGGTGACAGCGATGAAAATCTTCCGCTTGCACAGGTAAGCTCTGCTGTAAAAGGTATTTACCAAAAGGGTAAGGTTGGAATTGGGATCTATGTTTATAAACCACTTGTTTTGAGCTAAAACTTTCATATTTTGCTGGTGAAGGGTGACAACTTTTGCCTATGCTTTGCACTTATGGCCGTACAGCAGGGAGGGTTCTTTAACATGCCAATACCTACTATGACATGGGACCTCGGTTTTTTCTGTCTCATTGGGTAGACAGGGGTGGCCAACCGCAGCATGGTGCTGCGCGGATTCAAAACCTGAACCCTTCGATTCAAAGTCCAATATGCTAACCTCTAGGCAGTGGCGGCCCCTGTGTCTTACAGACACTATTCATTTCTAGTTTTAGTATCGCTTGACAATTTTTTTTAGAACATAATTGAAGAAGGTACTAAGTACTTTTTTCTTTTGGTTGGAAGAAAAAGCAATTTTGTGTCTTCATGACAAGTCCAGACTTTCTTCCTGTCAAAAATCTTTCTGCGTAAATTTATCCAAACAAGATTTTCCATAATATTGAATCTTAAATTATCATCTCGAGTTTTGGAATTTTAATTTGATTTTTTTTAATTTTCACAATTACCGGTATTATATTTCTGTAACTTGGCCGTCAGGGCCATATATTTCTGATATATGTCAAGTGCAAATAAGTCATACTTGTTGTCATGGTGACAGTCACGTATAGATTTAAAATAGCCTGTTGTAAGATAATAACAAACAAAAAAACAACAACTTAAATACCTAAGTTTAAATTTTACAACAGTTATGAAAATAAAGATTGTGATATAGTTCATTATCACATAGCCTTTTTGCACCAAACGTGTAGTAATAATAACTATCACACCTTTTACACAGTAACAATAATAGTCACAAATACGGTAGACACGATTGACTTAAAATGAAATTCTATAAACACAAACTGTTTCTTAAATTTAATATTTTTCAGTGATACTAATAGAATAATGCAATTTTTCTATGGATTTTTTAAAAAACATTTTTTGCACTTAAATGAAAACAACTTGCACAACACATTGATTTACAACCATCATTGATTTCTAGATCCATCCCTCTGTTCAATTTTTAGTAAACTGGATAAAGAGGAGAGGCCATAATTTGACAATCATTTCAACGGGTCCATGAAAACTTCCTAAATTAGTTGATGTCAGTTTATCGGCAAATCTTATTATGGCATCAAAACAGTTGACTTTTGGAATTTACTGTAATATACAAATTTAGTGAATATTGGACAAACACAGACCTCTGACAATCCAGAGGTGGGATCAGGTGCCATGGAGGAGTAAGCTTCCCCTTCTGACTGGTCACACCTGCTTTGAGTCTGTAGTGGCAGGACTGGGAATTGAACCTTGGACCCTCAGCATGCCAGACAAGGGGTCAAACCATTGAGCCAGAAGTCTGGACATTAGCCTGAAGGGCTGACATGTGTAACATTATCTAGATTTACTGCAAGTCCAGAGTATTGTTTAATATATTTGAGACCACCTGTTATATGTAACTAATTGTTTACATCTCCCTATGGACAGTCTCTTAAAACAGATTAGATACTTTATATACATGTATTGAAACAGTATATCATTATACACTTAAAACTTTGCATCATCAGAAAAATTTAATCTGGAATTTTGAATTTCAAACTTGTCAGAATCTGAAAATTTTCAAACTGGTGCACAGAAAGTTCAAAGGTCATATCATGCTTCCCTAAAGATACCTGTCGCCTGATGAAGTATAGAGTTCGAATTTCTCTTTCTTGTTTACTGATTTTGCAATTTTTCCTTTCCGGGGTCAGCTCAGGTGAAGAAACACGATATTATTTTTCTTTTTTATATAAACAAGTATCTATTTTTCTTTTTTACTTTCCTGTATCTCTTTGTATATCAGATACAACTATATGTCTTGCGTTTTTTTGTACGATGAACCTGTGAAATAAGAAACTTCTCAATGTAAGACATGTTCCCTGTCAGTTATGGATGCTATCTGATAGCTCTGTATCAACAATTTAACCATCTACCCTCATTATCAAAGTAGTGTGCTCTTTTCTATTGAGTTGGACCAGTCTATTATGGTCTGCAGTGGTGAAAGGGTTAAAAGAAATGACAGCTAGAGAGAGAGAGAGAGATATCCAACATCAACTTTCAAATACACTTTTACTCGTTAGTTTTGAGGGAAAAATACCAGTACCACTCATATTATCATATCACTTTCATGCCAAAAACATGCCTGTAGTTTTTATTTTGCATGAATATGTTCTAAAATTTACATGAAAATTACAAGAATTTTGTGGATTTCATGTGGAAATAGTTTGTAAGGAAATACTGATCTAGATAATCATTTGCCATTTTAAATGCTTTTCTAAAATGTCATTTTCCACATATTGATTCTTGATGATTCAGACTGTCATTAAAGGCCATGACCTTTTACCCAGTGACCTTGACCTTGAGCTTTGACCCATCTAAAGAAAGCTTTAATTGAATTAATTTAATTAGCATAACAAACATAATAGAAATGTGCTAAAAAGTGGTCATTTCTCTTTTCAGCCCTAATTTTTACAAATCAGGGATTGAATATCTACATGTAGTACAGTAAACTTTTTTGGGTGTGTTTCTTACAATTCTTTCTGTGTTATTGCAGTTGGCTTTGTTAAAACGTCAAGCCTGTGCCACAGTAGCACATGAAGAGAAACCAACATCTCCGCCCCGCACAACGGGCAAGGCAAAGAAAACGCCCAAAAAGAAGAAGAAGAAGGATCCCAACGAACCTCAGAAGTAAGTACAAAAATAACATGTTCTGATCATTGATTGAGTGATTGATTGAGCTATGTTTCTCAATGTTTCAGTCATACTAGTTGGCATAGGGGCATTTAGTGTAGAATAAAGTCTGGGCAGGGCAACACAAAATTTAAGAATTCACGTAATTGTGAGAAATTTCCCAACTACAGCTTCTAAACAAATCAGGAGTCAGCATCTGCTGGAGTTGAGTACATTCTCAAGCTTAAGTAATTTCTCAAATTTAAGTAAATTCTCAGTTATTATGGTTCCCAGCCCTGGTGTAAAGGTATCATAGCTCCAAAGTAGTATGTTTGAGTTGAGACTGTGAGGTCATGGCTTCAAATCTATCAAGGAAAGAGGGGGATGATTTTTTGTATCTTTTGCATTAGAGAGTAAAACCAAGGTTCTATGTCACAGTAGATATGGGCAAATTACAGAACCCTCACTGCTCAATGTCTTGATTTCATCCCACTGCCTGCAATGTGTTTATTCATCCTTCATTATAGCATCACATGATATTGGAAAACACTTCAGCTGTGGGTGTTGTAATATTTTTATGCAATAAAGAGTGGTGGACAGGGGATACTTATTCCTCCTAGGCACCTGGCGCCCTTTTCACAAAAAATCTTACGATAAAAATCACTCGTAGTCGTAAGTGTATGAAATTTTGATATTGTTTATTTGACAAATTCTTAATGTAATTCAATAAATATAGGCCCACTCTGATGTATATCATTCATGCAAATAAAATTTCATCACAACTGGTCGATTTTATGGTAAAATGTACAAAATATGATCAATGGAAAATTTGCTAACTTACGATTACGAGTGATTTTGATCGTAAGATTTTTTGTGAAAATGGCCCCTGATCCCACCTGTGGTGTATCTAGGGGTCCGTGTTAGTCCATCTCTTTATTTTGTGTTCCCTATAGAAGTAATGAGATCAATAGATGTTTGTTACCTTTACTTTTTCATCTCTCCATTTGTTGAAATAAGAAACCCAAGCTACTCAGAACTTTACTTTTGTTTCAACTCGTTTCTTTTGTAACTTTTATTTTTAATCTTTTTTCACAGGCCGGTTTCTGCTTATGCATTGTTTTTCCGTGATACACAGGCAGCTATAAAAGGACAGAACCCATCAGCCAGTTTTGGGGAAGTTTCTAAGATTGTTGCTTCTATGTGGGACGGACTAGAACCTGACACGAAAAGTGTAAGTTTTCTTCAGTTTGAAATATTGTAAAGACCTGTCTTAAGACAGAGATACAGTAAATCGAGACGCGAGACAGATCAGTTAAAAGTGTCTTGAGACAGATATATAATAAAATCTATCTTAAGACTGAAATACATACTATCTGTTGTGAGACTGAGATATAGCAAAACCTGTCTTGAGGAAAAAGTGCAGTTAAACTTATCCTGAGACAGGAAAATATCAAAACTAATCTTGAGACAGAAATACAATAATATCCGCCTTTAGACAAAAATACAGTAAAAGCAGTATGTCTTAAAATATGGCTGGGATAAAAGGTCATATCCCAAAAACATGGGACCAATTTGACACCAACTATTTGTTAGAGCATCTTTTTTGCAAAAACTCTTTTCTTAGACAACTTGTGTTGAAGAACCATGTTTTTGTGGCAGCAGAAATTTCCAAGACTGCCTCTACTGTATGCATGCAATTTTATGTTGTTGCTTTGTTGTTGAACATTACTTTGAAGAATCTTTCACTCATATGGAGACATGTTTGAATGACAGGGAAGGGCTTAAAGTTTTAGCCTGTGCTTAGCACTTAGGACCATTAAACAGAGAGTTCTTAGATGTGCTAACATCTAATTCGACATTGACCTTGATGTTTATTTCAAAATCTCCCACACTCGATGAGGCTTGACCCCCTCTTGTTCTGTTGATCAGTGACTTACAGCAGAGCGGCAGCAGTTCTCTGTAATTTTGTCAGTATGTATTCAAGATATAGGCAAGTGTGGCACAGAGCAATATCAAAATAAAAAGATAAAAACAATTCCCAGTGGTAAGCATCACTCTTGCATGGAGAGTAAAAAAAAAACTGGATGCTCCAGTAGGTGTCAGCATATGTTTAAGTACCCTCACTACTCATTTACCTGAAGTACCGAACACAGGCTAACTTTGGAGACCTTCGCCAGCACACTATGATGTCTCCATATAATCAAAAGATTCTTTAGTGGGTTGTCAGGGGGCCTCCGTGGCCGTGTGGTTAGCGTGTCCGACTCTGGAGATCTGGGTTCGAGCCGTGTAGCGCCACTCCGCAGTTGGCCGTCCCTGTCTTTTGGATGATACAGTAAAAATCCAGGTCTCGTGTCACAGTAGGTGTTGGCATGTTATAGAACCCTCCTTGCTCAACGGCCAGCAGTGCGGAGCATAGGCAAAATTTGTAGCCCTACACTGGTACACGGTGACGTCTCCATATGAGTGAAATATTCTTGAGTGGGATGTTAAACAACAATACAATCAACCAACATGGAGAGTAAATGATAAAACATGAACTTTATTACATTTAACAGAAATAGGAGACATGTTTTGTTCAGTGATAGGATGTAAATTATCTTTTTTATCGGAGACTCCTGCTGTTGTGTACATATGATATCGCTACTACTTAGTTGTCACTTGTAATGTATTCCAGTTTTTTCATAATGAATATATTTTCTCGCCTTTTGATAAGAAATAAATTATATTACCATCCAACAATTATGAGTGTATTCAGTTACAAAATTAATCTGTTATACCTGTGAACTATTATTCAATTAATTTTGAATGTGTACCGTTTTTTCCTCGATTTTTTGTAGAAAATTGATAGAAATTATGTCAAAGGCAAACAGCATGATGTAGGAACATTAGTTTACATAAATTATGATATGTTTCATGTTATTTCAATGACTTTTAATCGTCTTCTGTGGAGGGAAAGGGGGACATGGAAAGGCGATATTTACATAATTTATTAAAAATCTGGTGTGTTGTAACAACAAGTATACATGATGGCATTCACAGGCTACCATATAATCCAAATAACAATTTTTGTTCGCACAGAATTCTGTATTTTAGACTGAAATTGTCTTCGCTAGTGGTTAAAATAATACGTTATTGAAAAAGTAAACAAAGCTAGACCACAATAAAAAGTTAAACTTAAATTACCGTGTACAGTACTTTTTTGTTGTTGTTTAACAAATTGGCTGAAAGCAAATTCAGTGCTATAACGAAGAGGTATAAAAAGGATGCCAATAACAAAGTCAACGGTCAATCCCCTTTGACTTCGTTAAAGACCAACTCCACTGTATGTCCGATAGTGTGGATTTGATAGGAAGATAGCAGGACTGCCAACTGGTCATTATGCATTTATTTGTTAAAACAATGAGAATACCTTGTAGACTGTTTGGTCAAAGTAGCATGCTTTCCTTAACCCTTTCAACACCAAGTATCACAATGGCATACTCAGGTGTTGAAATGGTTATTATGGAAGGTCAGGGGTCCAAGCCTTAGTTTAAGCGTGGCTCGTTTTTTTGGATGAGAAAGAATATAAATCTGTGTCAAAGATTTGCTTTGTGTGATAGAGGGAGGGAAAGAGGGAGGGATGATGGAAAGGTGGTGGAGGTACATTGTGGATGAAAAGACACCAAATGACAGTAGAATCAGACGTCTAGGGGAGGGAGGATGGGGTAGAGGTACTGTTTAACTCAAGTAGTATTGGAAGTCCTGCGGAGGGAGGTCAGGGGTGATTGATTGAAGGACAAATTAAATAAGTATTAGAAACCTAGGGGAGGGAGGATGGGGTAGAGGTACTGTTTAGCTTAAGTAGTATTGGAAGTCCTGCAGAGGGAGGTCAGGGGTGATTGATTGAAGGACAAATTAAATAAGTATTAGAAACCTAGGGGAGGGAGGATGAGGTAGAGATATTGTTTTACTCCCAACCCCAACCCTCTAGCTATTTTTTAATCCCATCATGCTGTTCTCATTTATAATGTTACATGAACTTAAGATTAATTAGAATTATTTGTTTCTGACCGACTCCGTTACATTGACATTAACAAATCAACATAAACATGTGATTCAGATCTTATCAGCGGAAAATGAAACTGGGACGCAGAAAAAAAATGAAATGCGCAATAACCATAATTGTCAATGCCGTCACAAAAACCCATCAGAAAAATTGACCTTGTTTTTAAAAAAACAGGCTTCATTATTCTTATCTTTTTACACAAAAATAAAAAATGCATGATTAGAGATAAGACAGTAATGAAAATATGAAAAAATGGCGTGAATGATCTGAGCTCGGATGACATGTAATTATATCTCGCTGGCAGTTGTAGAAAAAGTGTGTTGTCTGTCCTGGTCTTCGTGTGTAATAATTCAAAGCCATACGACAATACGTAGCTCGACTTGATAATTACTATCTAACGTCCCAAACCCGCAACTTTATTCATAACTGTAAACAAAGTATGGAGAGGAAATCATTTGTTATTTGCTTCTTAGATCGACAGATTCAAACCTTTGGATGGATGTTTTTTCCATGTTTAACAATGGTTTTCTTTGTCTGGAACTTCAACATTAAGCTTGGGTGTTACGTTTTTGTCTCATTTTTGGTGTACATGTACTGTATTATTAAATTGTTTCCGTGCACTAATAATCAAAGATTCGAACTGTATGATTTTTAATCTGTTCATCTGTCTATCAACAAAACTTCAACCATAGCCATTTTTTTTTTATAGGTGCATTTGTGCATCAGTATTCTCCCCATATCTTTAAAGCGTGGTGGTACCACGATGCTATTTTAACTAATTACCATGCTATCTGCATTACCCCTCACCCTATTTTTATCTACCAACACCCTATTTTACATAAATATCTAGCGAAAATTTACCAAGTTAGAGGGTTCACACATTTATTTATGTATTTAGATGTTACTTAGAATGCATCTCAATGAGCAACCATACTATAAACTAGCATATGTTGTAATTTATGCATGTTCTCCCCAACTTAATAAGTTTTAACACCCTCTTAGGTACACCACACTCTACTAAATTTCTGGGGAGAACATGTGTAACATGTGTGATACTGCTTTTACATATGTATTTCCCGATAAAGACCTTTCTTTTGTTACCAACATTTTAACCTATATGCCAGTGATGGGCCACAATTTTTGCCTATACATGAACTCGCAATTATGGCTGTTGAGCAGGATTGGTCTTTTAGTGTTCCCACACCCACAGTGACATAGAACCTTGGTTCTTAACTGTTTCATCCAAATGACAGGGACAGCCAACTGAGGTGTGGCTTGGATTTGAATCCATGGCCTCAGTATCAGAAGTTTGACATGCTAACCACTAGGCCACAACTGTCACAACTCACACTTGGAAGGGGACTTGCATTGCTGTGCAATCAAACACTTGCTTGTGATAGAAATATACAACAATGTTACAGAAATGATCATATTTATTTCTGAATTTACATGTTTTGCTGGTCAGAGACCCTCAGCATCTTGGTATTGTTGCTAATGGTTACAAACAAAGAAACAACAAATGAAGTTGCTGCTATGTCGATTGATGTCAGTAACTATTGGCAACTATTTTCTTGAAAATGTAATCCTATCATATTGCTGAATAAGGTACATGTTTTATGGGGCAGATGTTTTGCTAGTTCTGTTGGCATCACAGATGTTAAGGACATGTTTTCTTGTAACAATCTAGAATTATATAGAAAACATGAAATTAAAAATTGCAACCTTTGCAAAATGAAAACAAAATAATGTCATAGAAATACAGAAAGAGAGTCTACTGAGATGAACCGTGGAATTTGTATATATAACGACCGCTTCAGGGACAAAAAAGTGGTCTTTGTAGGGAGGTGGTCTTTATTTAGAGGTTGATTTACCAGTATACACAAATGGTACTATTGGGAATAGCGAAAGTGGTCTTTATTACGAGGTGGTCTTTATATACAGGTGGCCACTCAAACAGATTTTACTGTATGTGTAAGCTGTTGGAAATCAAGACCAAGGATAGATTTCAATGTAAAAAGACATCTGTTTAATTATCTTATATTATTTATGATAAACATTTAAAATATTGTACCTTAGACCAGTTACACTGCCTTGAAAAATTGTTTTTTCCACGATCCTGGGATTGCAGAAATTTTGTTTCAATGCATACAATGAACAAATACATACATTTTCATTACATTAAGTCAAAATGAGTGTGTGTCTGAGAGTGTGAGCGTGCTTGCATGTGTTTGTTTGTACATATATGAATTTGTGAGTGTTTCTCCTCAAATGATACGGGGAACTTGTAAGATAATTTTTTTTCCTCTAAATGACAGTTTCCTCATAAGACGATTGTTTTTTCTCTAACTTGCTGACGTTTAATAACTCTGAAGAAGACTAGCACTGTAAGAACAAACACATTAAATGCAAAACAAATAAAACTAAAAAAACGGATGAATGGAAAAAGTCATATCTGATATGAGAGTCGTTAAATACAGAAAAAAAATGCTCAATACTTAATATTCAAATTGTGATTATGAATCGTTATCGTAAATATTACCTGGTGTTAATCAAACTTTATTTTTTATCAGCAGGTGTTTGGTAATGCTCCTTTTGATCAAGTTATGAGTCATTTTCCTCCATTGATTGTTTGATTAGCATGAGTGGTTACCATGGCAACTGTTTGATATTTTCTCATGATTGATGGAAATATCAAATTTCTGAATTATGATACAAGACAGACCCACGACTATAAATTCACCCTGGTGACTACTCTCCGAATCCCGGGAGAAATTTTAACAAATTTGATTAATTATCAGCGGATAGTGATTCAGTGCCGTCCTGTCATATGACTGACTCTAATTATAGGGACGGAAGCGAGATGACTTAATGCATAGTCAATTACTGTCATGTCTCAAAACTCAGGTCCCCGAGAATAAAAAACTAGATAATGGCATATCAATATGCACAAAATGACTACCTGCTTAAGTACCATGTTTATTCATACATGCAATAAAACTCCATTTTCTCTTGTCAACAGTCCAGGAGTGACTGGCAGCTTTTACTGATTCTGATCAATTTCGCTATCTTAGCTTGTTTTTCATAAAAAAAGAAAAATTGTTATCTTTTTTTTTCTATTGTATATCTTTATTGTTTTTTTAATCTGTTTTTGTGTTCCATTTTGAGTGGTGACAACAGGGAGATACATGTATACAATTTTTTTTTCTTTCTTTTTTTTCTTTGGGGGGGGGGGGGGGGGGGGGCGGGGGGGTGACGGATGGGTGAGAGGGGTTGGTTTAGAGAGGAGGGGTGTTGTTGAGATTGTAAAAATGCTTGATTTGATCAATTAAAATTTAGAAACTTGATGTTACTTAGGACTTCCATTTTCTCTCTTTTCAAAATCAGCCATCGGTCATACTCTGTGAGGTATATCATTATACCATGTTGCATATAGTGTGCAGAATTATTAGTTTTACCCTGTTTTGGAGAGTCATTATGGGTTTATAGTAGGGTATTTATCCCCCCCCCCCAAAAAAAAAAAAGGCTTTGACAGCCCTGTCTAAAATTACGCTGTTAGAGCCCTGTCTAAAAGTAGAATGAGAGAGCCCTGATCAAAAAAGCATTGTGAGCGCCCTAACCAAAAATATGTTGTGTAGAGCCCAGTCTGCAAGTAGACAGAGAGCCCTGTCTACATGTAAAAGAAGGCTGACTGGGAGAGCCATTGTAATTTGTTCCTAAGAGGTAGTTACAGTAAAGTTCAGTTCAGTGTCTATGTTCCTACCACAGGTATATTTATTGATTTGATTTTGATTTTACAGGTGTACAAGAAGAAGACAGAGATGGAGAAGAAGGAATACCTGAAAAAATTGGCCGCATATAAAGCCAGCTTAGTCGTATCTCAGGTAAGTCATTATCAACAAAAGTGGGCATGGTGTGAATTGCAAACAATATTTTTTGTATGGAGAAGGCTTGTAAATGATACCAGCAATTTAAGATTGAAATCTTTCAGGATAATTGATTTATTTTATTTATTTATTTATTTATTTATTTATTTATTTATTTATTTATTTATTTATTTATTTATTTATTTATTTATTTATTTGTTTATTAATTCATTCATTCATTCGTTATTTATTTATTTATTTATTTATTTTTGTTATCTTTTTTAATTTTTATTTCATCTATTTATTTTTTTTTTACTTTTTTACTTATTTACTTATCTTTCTGTTTATTTTAAGACATTCAACAGAGTAAAGTATCATTTCATTTATTCAACTGTTTTGATATGTCTCAGACATGTATGCTATCAATGAATTTATTCATGTATTGAATTAAACATTTAACTATTTTACTTTTCGTTTATTTTGGCCAATAAATGCAGGAGAGATTAACGACAATGAATTGTAATCAAAGAAGATCCATTTCATTCCTTTTTGGGGTGATTATCATTGAAATGTAAATGTACATGCTTATTTGCACATGCATTATATTTCATCTCTGCTAATCTACTTGTGACAATTTTTTTTAAAAATTTGTTGCAAAAGTAAAATTAGCATTGTCAGAATTCTTATCTTTTGTTTCCCCTGCTCAAAATCTTGAACTTAAATGGTAATCATACCCCCTCCCCCCTCTTATGTTTTGTTTTAGTAATTAGCTGTTTAATAAACAGCAGCAGAACTATTTACAATAATTAAGTGGGGGAGGTCTTGTTCCTCTTCTTTGTAAATCATTTTTTGTGATTATTATTACCTTTCATATCACTAGTAAGGACGACATTTTATTTACATTTTCGCGTGACCCCAGTTTGACCTCTCAGGTGCACCACCATGCTGTCATTTGTGACAGAACTGCGTGTGACGTAGCTTGCATAATATCAATGCACCATTACCCTACAGCTGACGAATCTATTGCAGCAAGATGCAAATTTTGATTGGAAGCCCAAGAATTAAGAATCAGACAATTAAAATGCAGACACTGTTACAGCAGGTGCTAGCCCACTTCTGCAGTTAAAGACAACGAAATTCACAAGAACTTGATTGAAATATTTCAAACCTTTAACTTCCAAGATTTTGTCTTTGTCTTTTATTGATGGTAATTTGCATTTTAATTGTTGTTGTTTTTTTATTATTATTATCTTCAAATGGTCTATTGTTTTCTTTAGAAAATGCAAGGGAACTGGCAGACATATGTAATTGTGCAGAATTTTTCAGTAGCATTATTTCTGTATTGACCTTTGCAAATGATATTTCTTTTCCGATTTAAACTAAAATTATGTTTTCGTGCAAGGTTTTGTACCACAATATCTTCAATATTCTTATATTTTTGTATGATAGTTGCATTAGTTAAGAGCTGTCGAGGGTTGAAGTCCACTTTCTGGAGGCTGCTGGCTTTTCCTACTATTCGGATAATACTGTAAAAATAAGGGTTCACAGCCATACTTCAATTTGATTTTTTTTTTAATAATTTCCTAAGTGTTTGGTTGAGAGAAAAACACCTTCAATGTAAACAATAATTTTACAGAAATGTGTAAATTTTACTGTAATTCTTGCTGTTTTGAATTTAATTTTTTACAGGGAATAAATAATTTTGATCTCATATTTTGTTTACTTTTCTCCCCGTTCTATCTTTTTCTCTAATTTTTTCTGCACTGCGATTTACTGTATTACCTAGCTGGTACAAGCATTTCTCTTCAAATACTATGTAATGGTGGTTTGCCTCGCCATGCGCGAAATAACATGTGCTCTTTGTACACATAAAAAGAAATTTAATTATTCTAATTAGTGTGAAAATACATAAAATGTTCACATTAACCCGAGTGATAATGACGTCCGATTGGTCATTTGATCTAGACTCTGGGATTTAAGTATCCATAGAGGTTTTTAAATAGTGGGGAAATAAAATGAGAAGAATAAGTTTATTGAGTTTTAAGCAGTACGTACACATCAACACTTCACCCAGAGGAGAGTTGCTCCAAAGCCTTTAATTAATATTCGAATTTGACAACGACAAAAAACATATTACGGGCTCCTCCACAGATAGCAATCAAATGTTATATAATACCTAGATAGTACAGAGGTGCGTGTAATTGAATATGTTGGGACACGGAAGTTTCGTTTAAATACCAGGTATTATCTCCGGACTGTAATTTACCTTCAGACATCTGATAGGACGAAACAAAATAACAATTTGAAGGCTCTACACCTGTCGTTTTATACAAAAACTGCAAATCAACAACCGTGTTTTAAAATGAAAAAGAAAAAGTTAATGTTTCTTTTTTTCTCCTGGATTTTATGTTTTATAATTAGCATGTTCTGTTAGGAAGAAATCTCATCGCAGAAAATGATACTTTGCCCATCTCTTGATTGGTGGATTTTTGTCAGTGTGTCTATTTTTGTATTTTTCTTTAACAATCTGGACATGCCTTTTGTCTGTGTGTTATCGGAGAGTTCAATTCTTAATGATAAGGAGGGTGTTTTTTTAAAAATGTTTTATAGGGAGCTGATATTACTGCTGCACCCTTTGTTGACCCACCCACCTAGCCCTCCAAACAGCTAAAAAGAAAAACATTAAAACAAAGAAATGAACAAAAACACTGGCATACACAAAACTTGGGAGCCTCCATGGCTGATTAATTAGAAGACTGTTATTTAGACCCTCTAGTCAGTGCAGATTTGAGTCTTGCTGTTTGAACCTCACTGGAACGTCAAGTTGAGTATATGAGAAAGTCTGCCAGTTTTAACCAGCAGAACTACAGGCTGGTGGTCACTTTCCTTGTACATTTGTAACTGGGTTCTCTCCTCAAACAATAAAACTGGTGTTTGCAATATGACTGAAAAAAAATGTTGAGAGGTGTAAAGAAAAAACTAAACAAACATCATGTAATCATCAACACACTAGCTAATTTTCCCTGAATTATATTTGTCTTGTCTATAATTGATTGTCCTTTGATTTTGTATTTGATACACGAAAGCTGTTTTTATAGTGACCTTCCAGTTAAGACCCAGCAAGCCATGGACATATCTCTAGTAACCTTGACCTGTAATTTTTCTCATTGCTCCAAATTTCATGTCAATCTGTCAAGCAAATATATGTATTTCAGTATAATCATTTATTTTGAAATAAAAATAATGAGGTTACTTTTTATCAATAACTCTGTAGACATACAGTGTTGACATAATAGGTATTCCCAAAATGACCTTCACCTTTATTGCCTGACCTTCATATCCTACAACAAGCTTTGTTGTCTTCTGACTACTTCCTGTTGTCTTCTGACTACTTCCTGTTGTTGTTTTGACAGCTTCCTGTTGTCTTGTTATCTTACCGGTATATGCCATAATTCTTTTTTTGTCTACTTTCAGATTCCAATGGAGGACAACTCCTTTAACAGCGTTATGAATGATAAACCCCGTATAATGCGCAGCTCGATGCACCCTAACTCTAACATGCCCATGCACCAGGCCTCACCGAACATGTCACCAGTCCAGAGGCCCAACATGTCACCACAGGGACAGAGCCTGTCACCACCACAGGGGCAGAATATGTCCCCACCCCAGGGACCAAACCTGTCCCCACATCAACATCAAACCAACATGGTTCCCACTACGGACAGTATGGACATGATGGGGATGAATCTGCAGGGAGGTAATCCGTCACAGATGGGCTATGTCAGTCCCCCTCACCCTCAGATAGGTCACAGTGGGTCATCACCTCAGCAACAGTTAGTGCCTTCACCGCCCAGAATGTTACAAGCGGTGACAGCAAGGCAACCAGTTCTAGGACAATTAATGGTAAGTATGAAAATCGTAGCACACATATACTAAAACTCATCTGAATCATCAGTCTTCTTCACAAAGAATCTTGCAATGAATATCACTTGTAAATTTAAGATTTTGAAATTTTGATATTAATTATTGAGAAATTATAACATTTATTCAACAAATATAGCCACAATCTGATTCTAATAATTCATATAAATGAGATTTCGTCACAAATGGGTCAATTTTATTGGAAAAATTACAAAATATGATAAATTGAAAAACTGCTAAGTTACGATTACAATGTATCAGTTTCTTGATTGTACAATTCTGTGTGAAAAGGGCTGCAGACTTGTAATTTTAGTATACAATGTACATGTGTACTTTTATGAGATGATATGTCCATACGTCTGTCTGTCAGTCATGTTTAGAGTTTCATATCAATGTTCAGAAAAACTTATGAAGATGAGCTTTGCTAACTTTTTTTTTTTTCAACATTCCGGGGCGAAAGTGTGGAAAAGTAATCCCCAATGCCCCTGGCCATGGTGTGCAAATAAAATTATAACCTGGGCTACATGTATTTCTATTGAACCAAATAGAATAAGGCTTTGGTGCTTTGAATTTTACATATAGATCCCTCATGATAAGGTCTTTTATAGAGGGCATTGAATATTGACCTTGTGACCTTGACTTGGTCTTTGACCCACTTTTAGAAAACTTTAACCCAATTTTTATTATGTTGTATGGTATGGTATGGTATTGTTGTTTAACGTCCCACTCAAGAATATTTCACTCATATTGAGATGTCACTGTG
>JACSZP010019734.1:0-11121 GCA_016161895.1 Pinna nobilis
TCCATCCATCCATCCATCCATCCATCCATCCATCCATCCATCCATCCATCCATCCATCTATCTATCTATCTATCTATCTATCTATCTATCTATCTATCTATCTATCTATCTATCTATCTATCTATCTATCTTTCTCTATCTATCTCTATCTATCGATCGATCTATCTATCTATCTATCTCTATCTATCGATCTATATATCTATCTATCTATCTATCTATCTATCTATCTATCTATCTATCTATCTATCTCTATCTATCTATCTATCTATCTATCTCTATCTATCTATCTATCTATCTATCTATCTCTATCTATCTATCTATCTATCTATTTATCTATCTATCTCTATCTATCTATCTATCTATCTATCTATCTATCTATCTCCCAAGAAGCATAACCAGATTGGTTGGTTGGTCCGTTGTATTGTTGATAAACGTCCCACTCAAGAATCTTTCACTTATATGGAGAAGTCACCGTGTGAAGGGCGATAGATTTTGCCTATGCAAGGCCCTGCTGGCCGTAGAGCAGGGAGGGTTCTTTAATGTGCAAACACCTACTGTGACACGGGACCTCGGTTTATACTGTCTAATCCGAGAGACAGGGACGGCCAACCGTACCGTGGCTTGAGCTCGAACCCCGGACCATTCAATTCGATTTCGAACACGCTAATCACTAGGCCACGGCAGCCCCATTTAAAACTGAGCATCATCATGTCTGAAGGATCGTCGAGTGTGACGAAATAGAGAACGAACAAATAAAATTGCCAATACCTTAAATGATGGGATGGTTATTTTTTTCATCTTGAAATGGAAAAATTGTCGACAAAAATGTAGACTTCAAATTAATGCCAGGGAACATTCCTTGCAATTTATCTCTCAGGACGCGGGTTTAGGCATGAATCTATACAGACGAGTGACAAAGCTATTAATCCCTGGGTTGCTCGTTATCCAAAGCTCGGTATTTCCTGAATTACAAGTGCATGTAACCATGATAAAAGTATATTACTGCAGTATAAAACATTCAGTTTAAAAACATGTTAAGTACTTCTTATCTTATCATTTATACGCGTCTAAAAACAAAGTATGTTGGCATAACACTATCAATTTTACAGCATCGCATGTACGAATTTTCGGAGACATCGATGGAATTAAACTTTCACCTGATTGCAAAGCTGTTGTAACATCAGTTTTTTGTGAAATTAACAGTGATTTATTAAGAAAGCAGACTGCTTTTTACCCCTCCCGTAGTTCTTTCCTTCTGCGGGGCCTTCGTGGCCTAGTGGTTAGCATGTTAGTCTTCCTACCGAGAAATCCGCAGCGGTTTGTTGTCCCTGTCTTTCGGATGAGACAGTAAAAACCAAAGTCCCGTGTTACAGAAGGTGTTGGCACGTTCAAGAACCCTCCCTGCCCTACGGTGATTAGTGCAGTGCACAGGCAACATTTGTCGACTTGTTCCGGCATACGGTGACCTCGCCAAATACGTGAAAGTTTCATGAGTAGAGAGCACCATTTTGCACTACTTTGAACCTTCAATTTTTTTTTATTTCGCTGGTAACCTTGATTAGGGATGTTATTTACAGTCAAAATATCTCATTACTTCCAATATTAGTTGAACAATATCTCGATCTCGACAATTTATCATATAAACTATAGACCAATCATATTCCCTAAATCCTCTTTACTCTATAAGCGTTATCAATTACTTTCTAGTGTTTAAAAAGCTGTCAATCAGTGAATGAAATACGATACTTTTACACAGATATTTCAAAGCTCGAATCTCGTAAACATTGGTTACTTTCGCTTATTAGAGTGACCGCTATCTTGCATCACAATTAGACTTAAAAAAGAACTCTTTGTAATGAAGTAATCACAAAAAATAAGGATATCTATTGATAACACTGTTTGAACTTAAAATAAGCGTCCGAATGAACGTCAGCAATCAATATAAATAAACATTTTCGCTTTCGATTTATCATTTGAAATATTCATTGAACGTTCTTCCACCATAGACCGTTTCAATATTTCAGATTTCAGATGTTAATTTAAAAACTGCATACCACCATGTGCATTTTGTAATTAATGTTACGAACAATTCGAGGAAAAGCAGAGACATAGGAATATTGGAACTGATGCATCTAGTTATCTATCTTTTATGATTGTTTAACGACATCCACATGTTAAGTTTGGTTAGACAGGTTCCGTTTTACGGTATTACGTAACCAGTAACCTACTGTATAATGGATGTTATGTCATCTTTGATTTTATGTCAATATTACATAATTTTGATGGCGTTAGCAAGTGGCAGCAGTATCTTGAACACTTTTTAAACATGTCCATACGAGTGTCTAAAAACTTAAAACAGTACAGTGCACGAAAACTAAATGAAGCCCGTTACTTCACATTATGTTGTCTGTTTTTGAGATTGTTAACTGTAATGGGTTTATTTCTCTTAAAGTGATGTGTCAAGGTATTAACTTACTGAATGATTATTGTTTTGGCATTACGTAAACAGAGAAAATTTGACGTTTCATGATGAACAAGATTTTTATCTCACCGCGTTATACAGAAGATAAATATTCAATCCAACGAATGTGATGTGCGGCTGTTAGATATATAAATGTTTCTTACCAGGCATAAGGATAATGTCAAGAAACGACTAACATTATATACAATGTATGTACAGTGGAACCTCAACTAAATTACACCTCGCTATTAAGACCATCTAAATTCAGTCTGTTTATCATCATTTAAGGCTAATTTAACCTGACTTAGGAGACCACCTCATTAAGCAGTCCAAATTTAGCCAGTCACTTGGATGGTCTTAAAAGCGAGGTTTCACTGTATTCATTATTTTCTCAACGAGTATGCTATTCGCGCCTCTTGGAAAAAAAGAGAAATTAGAACATGTATGTACGTGATAACTCCTTACATTGGAGACGGATGTGGCATCCCAGACACCTGGTGTTATTCCATAAGGGATTTGCAGTTGTCTTCCACGTAGAGGTCGCCATTATTATAGACTTGTCATACGTATAGGACTTGGATTGTCAAATACCTCTAGGCACTTCCTTAATATTATTTCATTACTAAAACATGTCACCTTCAGTTGTTGTTGCGTTGCTGTTTAATGTCCCACTCAAGAATATTTCACTCATATGGAGACGTCAACGTGTGCCGGTGAAGGGCAACACATTTTGCCTGTGCTCGGCACTCCTGGCTGTTGAGCAGGGAGGGTTCTTTAACGTGCCAATACCTACTGTGACACGGGACCTCGGTTTTTACTGTCTCATCCGAACGACAGGGACGGCCAACCGCGGAGTGGCGCTGCGGGAATCGAACCCCGGACCCTTCGGCTCGAGGTCGAACACGCTAACCACTCGGCCACGGAGGCCCCTCACCTTAGGACTTATCAATTTCTTGAAGATGAGGATAAACCGATCTTGAATTATTATAAAAGTTCATGTATGCTTTCAATTTAAACCAATTTCAAGATTTAACTTTAGTCTTTTACGTTGCGGGACCTCCGGGGCCTAGTGGTTAGCATTTTCGACTTCGAATCGGATGGTCCGGGGTACGATTCCGCGCAGCGCCAGTCTTGGTCTTTCGGATGAGACAGTAAAATCCGAGGTCCCGTGTCACAGTAGGTGTTGGCACGTTAGAGAACTCTCCCTGCTCTACGACCGTAAGTGCCAAGCATAGGCAAAATTTGTCGTCCTTCATCGGCACACGGTGACGTCTCCATATGAGTGAAATATTCTTGAGTGGGACGTTAAACAACAATACAATAGCAACAACAACAATCTATTACGTTACCGCATACTGGAGTTTCGCTTATATCTTGGTTGATTATTTGAGAATTCTTGCCAGTATTTTTGCCGATGACCAATTGTTTGTCAAAAAAGGGTTACAGTAGAAACTGCATGCTTTCTTCCCCTCAGTAAAATTTATCCGACACTATTTTTACTACATGGTTTTTATTGCAAACAAATTAACACTAAAGTATTAGGAATTTATTTTCACTACATACGACTGCTTATGAAGAATACAAATCTGAAATGATATATATTCATGAAAGGAACAATGGCAATACGTAGTGAAGAGCAAAGCATTATGTTTTGCGTGTTTCTACTCATTCAAAGTTTCTGCATTAACTTCTGACGATGTGGCGTAATTAAAAAGATACGAATAACCGCGTGGCCGAGTGGTTAGCATGTTCGACTTTGAATCGAGGAGTCCGGGGTTCGAATCGCTGTGGTTGGCCATTCCTTTCTTTCGAATGAGACAGTAAAACACAGAGCTCCCGTGTCACAGTAGGTGTTGGCACGTTAAAGAACCTTCCCTGCTCTACGTGTATAGACAAAATTTGACGCTCGTCATCGGCACACGGTGACGTCTCCATATTAGAGAAATATTCCTCAGTTGGACGTTAAAACACAATTCAACCAAACCAACAATTGTATCTACATGTTCTCTTCTTCTGTTCGGAAACAATCTGACTGCCACAATTTTTACTACAAGGTTTATATTGCAAAGAAACCAACAACACTTGAGTATTAAGAAGTTTTTATTACTGCTTACAACCGCATATAAAAAATACCAATCGAAATGACATTCAGTGGAGTTGGTCTATAACGAAATCAAAGGGGGTAACTTTTGACTTCGTTTTGGGCATCCTTCGTTCTAAGGATAAGAATTTACTACATAAATAGATAAATAGCAATTCTTTTGGGGATTTTATTCCTCTTTGTTATAGCACTGAATTTGCTTTATGCCGATTCTTTATAAACCCACTCTACTGAACATGTATATTCATTATAATGTAGCGTAGACAAATACGAATAACGGAATGAGAAGAATTATTTTCCAAACGTGGACAATAGGAATCCATAAATATTACATTTGGAAGAAAAATTACAAAGAAAGCTGAACCTGTTGATACTTTTCTTCATTTCAAAAGCCCCGTAAAGTCTTCGTTTCCTTCCTTATAGATTACATTATAATGCAACGACCGCATAGATCCTAATTAGACTGGTCTACACAAACATTTCTCGATAACTGTCAACGTTCCACAAAAAAGATATCTCTGAAAACATACATTATACATATATATAAAAACGACAAGTACATAATACAATGAAGGTTCGTTAATCGGACTCGTCATAATGAGGACAAAATTCGATAGTGACAAGGTTTTCATATTGCACTTACCATTTTATTTTTTAATTGATACGTAACTAAATCTGAAAAAACGTGATACGTAAACTAATTACTAGCGTTATACGGTTATTTAGTGATTTAAACATTTATTTATCAAAACAATTTTCCGGGAAATTAATGATACCCCCCGTATATGTTTCTAGTGTATCCATGCATGTTGTAAAATGATACATCAAATACATATTTTGCCCTGGTTTGCCCTCTTAAATTGAGCGATATCGTTGACTATAAACTCCAAGGGTGGTTTACAACGTTCGTAACAGCTGCTTGGCTGTTTTCATTCAAGACAAGACATATGATTCTTTATCTCCTTTACTTTGTATCAGAAAACTGCCTATCTTTTCGATTTTAATTATATACCTCCCAATTTTACACTGATGAGGCTCAAGTTGCCTTCTTTTTTAAACGAATCTATGCATAACAAATACATTCTAGTATTTCAATTTAAAACAGTATCGCAACTGTTCAACTTTTTTTTTCAATATTTTTCTTAACATCGATACTACACAGCTGTCGCTATCATCCGATGTGAATGACTAAATGATAAAGGATAACATGTATGTCTCAGAATATATAAATTGGCTGTACGTGTAAAAGTGAACAAAACAGCAAAGAAAACTAAGCTATTTGTATCAACGAACCAAATTGAAAGATATGATTCTAATCCTGACATTAGTTTTTACTTAGCTTCATAAGTTTGACAGTTATCAAGACTGGTTCTGAATATTGCCAATTTTTATAAGCCTATTATCTATAATCTTAGTCAGCCTATTCATTTTTCATATACTTTTCGAAAACATGGTTATATGTATGAAACATATACTAGAACAATTAATTAACAACAATTGCTTGCACTAAGGAATATTACCCTTCCTCGTTCTCTATTGGTTGAATCGGATGAGTTGTTGTGTAACGTCCAACTCAAGAATCTTTCACTCGTATGATGACTTCATCGTGTGCAGGTGAAGAGCGGTAAATTTAGCCTATGCTCGGCACTACTGGCCATAAAACAGGGAGGGTTCTTTAACGTGTCAACACCGATTGTGACAAGGGACCAAAGATTTTACTGTCTCATCCAAAAAAGGACACCCAACCGTAACTCGTACTCCCTAACTCGTTCTCTGCTCTGTTTTCCTCCATATGCATGTATCTATAATGGAACAACGCCACGATATCTATACTGACTCCCCTCTAATATTTTCGCTTCTTTTTATAATGTTTACACCGTTGATAAATTTCAGTATGCAGACACGGCGGGCCTGTGTATGAGTTGTTGGTGTGGAGTGGTCGTTATTCAAATTTATAAGATTGGCAAAGGCATTTAAAGAAGTAGAAAGGTGAGGTACTATATTTATTACTATGTCTATATGATATATATTTAGAATCCTATTTCAATCAATGCAAGGTATTTTAGGAAGGTTTTAAGCTTAAACATTATTTATTTTACCATTACCGATCAAGTTTAATTACCTTATATTAATGTCTCTCGTTGGCTCCGATGTCAGCGTGTGGGGTCCTTGATTACTGTGGGAGGAAACCGGAGTACCTTGAAAAAAAAACCACATGTCCGAGTTGGCGACCACCAAAGCACCTCACATACCTTCCTGGCATATCCAAAGGTTGAACCCGGGACGCATTGGTGTGAAGCGAGCGCGTTAACCACTACACTACTTAGATACCCCTCAAAATTCAAGTATACTTTGACTTGTTATTTTATTACTACTTTGGTAAGATAGGTGGGTATATTCGAAACTACCACCTCTCTACATTACCTGTTGAGATCGGCTTATACTTTATATTGGAGAACTCCTACGATCTTTGAGTCAATCAATTATGAAAATAGAAATCGTTCCTAACAAACCAAGACAATAACTGAACTAGTGTGAAATATCATTCGTAATTCACCTATGTGTCGTAGTAAATTGGTATATGAAGAATGGCACATAATGAACACCGCAAGAACTGAAAATTGAACTATCTAGTTTTGAAATACATTGGAGTATGCAAAAGTTTTATTTCTTGAGGAATGAGATTCACATTCATATTTCATCAGTTGTTATTTTTAATGAAAACAGTGAATCATTAATAAAAAAAGAAATGCATTTTTTAAAGAATCCTAATATGAAACCGTAAATTGTGTGTATCTTTTACTTAGTACTTTAGGTTTTTGATTCATTTTATTGCTAAATACCCTATTGGTACAAACATTGATCGATTTCGTTTCTTTATAGAATACCGATAAATATCTTATCAATGTTTTGTTTCAATTACCCTTCACAGAGGAATTTCGCCTCCATACATAACACCCCCCAACCCACCGACCCCCCATCCCTAATCACCATTGGACGTATTCAAAACGAGTAATTCAAGGAATATAGAAGTATGACGAGACTGGGCGAATTTTAATTAATGGAACGATACTGTTTGCGAGTGCATTAGGCTGTATGAAATACAGCTTTATACAGTATGAAAAACATGTCCCCTGTAATACTATCTGGCTGTTGTAGGTCCATTTTTTAACCATTGTGAATAATATTTAATTGGTATCCTTTACTTCTATCATCTCGGGGCCTCCGTGGCCGAGTACTTGGCGTTTTCGACTTCGAGCCGAGGGGTCCAGGGTTCGATTCCCGCAGCGCCACTCCGCGGTTGGCCATCCCTGTCTTTCGGATGAGACAGTAAAAACCGAGGTCCCGTGTCACAGTAGGTGAAGGCCCCTCCCTGCTCTACGGCCAGCAGTGCCGAGCACAGGCAAAATTTGTCGTCCTTCACCGGCACACGGTGACGTCTCCATATGAGTGAAATATTCTTGAATGGGACGTTAAAACAACAACGCAACAACAACAACATCATCTGTTTAATCCTACTTAAAATAGCAAATATATACACGTTGTTAGATAATCCTTTCGATCAGGGTTTGCTTTGTGTATTCATAAAAAAGGATTAATAGAGCAATCAGCATCTGTTTTAGTCGCTATATTTCCAATAATCACACCAAGGTCTACCTTGGAGACTGATAATTTTTGATAAGCCATTCACTGCATGGTGGCTCCCTTAACAGTCATTTATTCTTTAATGGACGTCTTTTTTTCTTATTAGATTCTCTTCTTAACTAGCATGCTCTCTTAAGAAATAATGGATAACTTGTGTCCTATTCGAATGGTTATCGTTGGTGAAATATGCATATATCAACTAAGATCATAAATAATATTGACCCATTTAGAGTGTCTAATAAACTTTTTTTTACATATTCTTAGAGCTTCCTTTAATACATGAGTGTTTTTATTCATAAAGAATCGTTCGATTGATAAATCAGTGATCAATGAACGCAAGAACGTGTGCATATTACTCGTACTATTTTTAGCCTTTCGGGTTTTTTTTTTTTTTTTTTTTTTTGCTAGATACCGCACGACGGGCCCCCGAGGCTTAGTGGTAGGCGTGTTCGACTTCTGATCATGAGGTCCGGTGTTCGAGCCCGAGTCACGCTGCGGTTAGCTGTCCCTGTTTTTCGGATGAGAAACATAACATCAGTGTGTTTTGATGTCCCGTGTCACAGGTGTTGGCACATTAAAGAACCCTCTCTTACTCTATGGCCATAACTGCAAAGGCAAAAATTGTCTCCTTTCACGTTGACGTCTCCATATTTGTTAAATATTCTTGAATGGGACGTTAAACAACAATTCAACCAATCGGCACGAAAGCTGATAAATTATGTTTCTTTATAAAATACCAAGGAATGTCTTATCAATGATTCGTTAAAATTTTGTAGAATATGTCCCCCGATATGATATCGCGTTGTTGTCAGTTCTTAACCTTCTGTTTAACCTTACTTAAAGTATAAAAAATATACATGCTATTAGATGCTTCTTTGAATCAGGGATATGTATGTGTATTTCTGAAATAATTTATACAGTAAACTGCATCTGTTTTAGTAGCCATTTCTTCAGTGATTACAGTAGGGTCCATCTTTGAGATTCACGGTTTGATGGCACACTTAACAGTCTTTTATTCTTTGATGGACGTTAATGTTTTTCTTATGTCTTATTGGATTTTCTTCATAACTAGCACGCTCTTTTTAAATAATGGAGGAGGGTGTACCGACGTAGATAAATGACTTGTGTCCGATTCATTTTTATTATAGTCGATAAGATAGGCATATATAAACTAAAATAGTGATATTTTAACACATACAGAGTGTCTTAGAGTTTTTTTTCTTAATTCTTAGTCTCAGCTAATGCATGAGTGTTTTTATTTGGTCCTTTGGGTGAAACGGTAAATCTCCGAAGTATAGTGTGAATGGTCGTCCTAGCACTTAACAGACGCCTCGCTGCCTAGAGTAAAGTGCTTATTACAGCCCATTTTTTTCTAAACCTTATAACGGCCTAATGCCCCAATTAGTTTAATTAAAATTTATAGGAATGTTTTACACAGTACTAATACAACAGATACTAACAGCATAAAAACTGAAAATCAAACATCATTCATGGGAGGGTCCCCTAAAAAGGTTTGCTATTTTTTTCAACAATGACAACTTATGATTAATATGGTCTATTAGAATTACAGAGTTATCTGCCTTGTTAATGTTACCTAACTACAAACTGACGAACAAAATTACTCTGCAACTGCAAGAGCAACTGAAAATAGCCTACTTAAATGCAACTCAGCCTTTATATTTGCTTGCATATATTCGTTGAAGTGTTGTGTTATTATGTCTCTCTACTTTAGATTATTTATTTACATGTAACTTGATATAATTTTCAATATTTGATTAGATCGCTGTGATGCATCATGAAAGAACATCTCAATATTTGATTTGAAGATTCCGCCTACACAAGGACGGAGGAGCACAATTTCCCTTTGCATTTAAAAAATTGAAATATTGCCAGTTCTGTCAAAAAGTAAATCAATAAAATAAATAGCACATATAAAAAGTATTGTGTTGCAAATTGAAGAAATTTCAGCAGACATCACTTGCATTGTATTTCTACAAAAAAATATATAAAAACATGTAGTAATGTTTGCGGTTTGTGCTCCAAAATTACCGTTTGATTGACTTCTGCTGCAAAAACAGTTTTCCAATTTGGAATTACATGTTTATGATTTTCCCGACCTCGACTTTTTAACTAAAACAGAAACTAATGTATGTCAAATCACTTCACAAGCATCTATTAATTTAGAAACAATAGAAAAACCATGACATTTGGCTTCGAAATCATTTCAAGAAGACAAATAACTACTAGGTCTACAATTGCGCTAATCATCTGACAACGCAGTGCATTAAAATTTATTACTGTTATGTTTTTGTGTTATTTTAAGTCCCTTAAGATTCGTTCTTAGTGCTGAGCACTTGCCAGTGAAAAGCTTCTATTTTTTTGGCGTAGGGACCCGTGGCCTAGTGGTTAACATGTTCGTCTTCAGATCATGAGCTCCGAGGTTCGAATCCCATTGATGTCACGTTTGCTTGTCCGGGACTTCCGGATGATACAGTAAATACCGAGGTCCCGTATCACAGTAGGTGTCGGTTTGTTAAATAATCACCGCTGCTCTACGGTCCTAAGTGCCAAGTTTGGGCAAAATATGTCGCCCTTCACCGGCACACGGTAAGGCCTCAATGTAAGGGAAAGATCTTTAAACATTAAATAACAAAAGTACCAACATCAACGTTTTGGCATATGCTAAAAATAGGGTCATTGAGGATTGGAAACTCCAGCTGACTCCGCCGTGGTTCGAACCTACAACCTCAAGTTCTGAGTGCGAACATTCTAAAATGGAGTCACAATTACTCTCTGTCAAGTCGCTGAACAGTTTCATAAATATAATGTGTAGAATTGCAAATTGCATATGAAATATCAGCAGACATCAATATGCATTATGTCTACAAATGTTGAAGATGCACGAACTGTGGGG
>JACSZP010019737.1:0-17046 GCA_016161895.1 Pinna nobilis
GAGTACATGTATAGTGATGAATTCACATAAATAATTGGCTAAAAGCAAGAAAAGTACTCTTCTATCTCATAGAGATATAAAGGGAAAAGGAAAGAAAAATAAACAAAGGATGTTCTTCATGGAGTCTGTGTATATACATGTGTCTGTAGCTATTCATAATTGTTTATGTGTCTGTACAGTGTAGCCATGCACATGAAGGATAATGTGTGTGTGTGAACGGTAGCTGTAAATATGTGCATGATGATGTGTGTAACTATGCACATGTTCATTTTGTATGTGTGTTTACAGTTTAGTCATGCAGATCATGCACATGTATGTGCTAAGTGTGTGTGCAGCCATAAACATGAATGTGATGTGTATACAGCTATGCAAATGCACATGTTGTGTGTTGTGGATATACATGTACATGTATAAATATGTACATAAAGTGATGCCTCTAAATGTACATGCAGAGAGGCTTCCAACTATTTTAACACTGGTATGTGTGGAAATGCACATGTATACATGTACATAGATATATGTGTAGATTAATGTAAATGCAAATAAATCATATCTCTGGTTTTTTCATGTAGGGATGATCCCGGACAAGATACTCACTCACAGGGCCTTTTAACCTCTCACCTAGATGTGGCCTGGTTTGAGTATGTGAGAAAATCTGTCTACCTTAATGTGATGTAACCTGACTACTCTGCCAATTAAAACTCATAACCTAGTAAATTCAGTATGGAACAACAGGAATACAAACACATACTTGTGAGTATTTCTGTAAGTATGTATAATTGGTTTCACTCAGGTAAGACCACTACACCTTGGGATTTCCTTGTCAGATTTTTGGCTCACTTCCCTTTGTTTATCTTTTTGATAATCCCTCTTTAGAATTTCCTTTCAGCTTACACATGTGTTCTCTTGAACGTAAAACCAAATGCCAAAGATATGTAGACATATATTTTGATAGTGAATATATTTAATCTTAATCACTAGGAACTGAACTACAATCCATAATCATTCTTTTATTTTATTCACATTTGCTGAGTAAGATGTATCTGTAGGTTGGGTGTATTATTATTTAACACCCCACTCAAGAATCTTTCACTTAAATGGTCAGGTCTCTGTGTGACGTTGACCAAAATTTAGCCTCTGCTCAGCTTTTATGGCAGTACAGCATGAAGGGTTCTTTGTTGTGCTGACACCTACTGGGACACTAACCACTAGGCCACAGCGGCCTGAGTAAGATGCGTACACTGAGAGCAAGACCTGGACAAAGTATGACTAGAAAACTTGTTCAAATTGATCAGGTGTGTTTAGGCCACTGGCACCTGGTGCTAACACTTGTTTTATGGCTCTCAAATGAGCATTTACATTTCGGTTGTCTAACTTTGCTATTACAGCTCCATGTATAAAACAATTACAATGCACCACTTCATTCATTGCCTGTTATTTGTATGATTTTTGTCAGGTAAAGATGACCATTTGTAATATGTCTTTGTTATGTGAAGTATGATGACTACATTGTAATGGTATTCATATACATGTGCTGATATAGGCTAAGTAAAAATGATGTATGATGTTAGGAGCATGTGAAATATCTATCTCTTTGACACATTGAACACTTACTATAAAATGCTCAAGCGGCTGTCCAATTGTATTGCTTCATCCTGCACTCATGATCATGCAGGCTAAAGGTCTTAGCATGCTACGTGCATTGTCACTACATAGCTTCAAACAAATAAATGACAAGGAAATGCACAAAAAATACACATGTGCTAGATCCTTACCTTCATATACTGGTAAACAAAATAAGGGAACTTCACAACGTAGACGTAGAATAATGTCAAGTCTACCTACTGTAGTTGCAGTAAATTCAAATGATGAAAAGCTACATGCAATGACAATAAGATTACAATGGGCTTATAGGCTACCAAGGGGACACACAAAGTTTAAAAGCTCCATGTTCTTGAAAGAGATGTTAAACAACACCAAAATCCCCATGCAACCATGTTACGATCTCCCCGTAAATCATGATATCCCATAATGCATTTACAGAACAATCGGTACAAGGAGATTATGACCCTTTTGACACTATAACTGTACAATTACAAAGTATAATGTAATCAAAAGATTCATATGGTTATTTCAAAACTTAGAAAAATTATGGAAATCTCCATATTATTAAGGGACAGTAAAAAATCCAGTCTAATGATATTTCCCAAAATGTTATCTAATTAAAGGCCCCCTTGTCTAATAACATTGTCTACTTCAATTCCGTCAAAGCCAACTATGAATATTGAAACAATTTACCTAATATCTGTCATAATTTTCATTACTTCTGGGTATATTAAGTATATACTGCATATCAAATTTTTTGTTCCACAAATTCTGGATTTCTGTCACATAATTTTGGGAATGTGATGACCAATGTCAGCCCTCTTTCAGATTTTGCCTCCAAAATTCTTTTTTCAATTATTAAGTGACCTTAAAACAACCCCTGCACATGTGCTTACCCGGTACCGGTAATAACCAGACAAGCAGGGCTGAGGCCTCTGTTTGCTATCACTCCAGTAAGACACTCAACTCTTTTGCTTGCACAATTGCAAGCCTATTGTATATAGCTGTCAAACAGCCAGTGTACCTGTATTTCGTTGAACATTATTTTCATAACACCTGAATATTGGATAATACCTAGTTTTGTGGATATTTTTCCAGCAGGATCGGCCGCCTGTTCTGGCTGGGGTTCAAAGGAGGCACTTTTTACGGACTGCAATGGCTGGTAATGAGATTTGTATTCGCTTGTGTTCTGCAAAGGCACACCATGTGAAAAATGTGAAAAGTAGCCTAATACATGCTGCCATGTAATACAGGATATAATGCATGGATGTACCCAGAGCTCTTCTCTCTACAGTAGAACCTTGCCATTAAGACCACCTTATTGTTACTGACTGGTCTGATCTGTGATGCCTTAGTGATGAGATCTTTGCAGTGGATACATGTATTTACTCTGTTAAACATGATTATCTTTCATCTTAAGAGGACTCTGAGGAGGTCTTTTGGCCTGGTTTCACTACAGTGGAACCTTACCTACAGATCACCTCACTTAGGAGACCACCTCAATACTCAGACCAATTCTAGCCAGTTACTTTGGGTGGTCATAATAGCGAAGTTCCACTGTATACATAGATACATTGTATGTACCATAACTAGAATATGTAAGCATAGCATTTGTGTCAATATGAATGACATCTGATTATGTACCTTGTCATACCAGACTTAGTCAGATCCAACGATAAATATCTGTGAAGAGTCTATTCCATATTCTGTGCTTGCCCTGTCTGTTACCAATGTAACCAGTGTAATGTGCAAATAGATTTCAGAAGTGGTTGGACCAAAAAATGCTTTGTAGTGATTGATTAATTTGGTAATCGTTTGAAATTCATTGTCTTAGCTCATACATATTTCGTTTATGTCATTTAAGATGAATTGATGCATCAAAGTGTGAGCATTTTGATACCTCAATGATTTCAAAGTGTTAAAGTATTGATGACAACATGATAGAATTTCGAAAAAGTGGCAACAAAAAATGTAATCTCAGGGTGAGCACTGCATGCATTATTTCATGCACTCAAAAATTCACAGGCAACAACACTAGCCAAAGGCAAAAGATACTTGTATATAGATATAATCGTACACCAGTTCCACATTTCCATGACCAAAACATACATGCATGCATTGCTGGGATGATATTTGTCTTCCATTAAAACAGGATAATAATCAATCTAAGAATCTCCAAAATCAAAATTATATGCATTTATCATTTCACATGCACATAAACAGACACCAAATGCTATACTAAGTATCTAGGAATGGTCGGTTACAAAATGACAAAGCAAATGCACAAAATCTTCATATCTACTTTTCAATTATATGTTGGAAGATGGTGATCCTCCTGTTGAAATTCCATAGGACTAATTTACAGAAATCTAGAGAAATTGAATGCAATAAAGTTTCACTGTAAAGAAAAATTTACATGTACAGTAGCATCTTGCTTTAAGATCACCTCCCTTGAGAGTCCACCTTGCAATAAAGACTATTAAAATTCAGTCTGCTCATCTTTATTCCAAGCTGTTTCAACCCCTTTTATAAGACCACCTCAAAATTTTGACAAATTTTATCCAGTCGGTTGGATGGTCTCAATGGCAAGATTCCACTGTACAAACAGTTTCAAACTTTGATACAATGTAATCATATGTATTCATGTTTGCATTTACAGTTGCACAAGTTTGTGTATATATACTAAACATTATAGCTTATATGAATGGATATTTATTTTCCATATTTCATTTGACTTTATGAGAGAAATATGAAGATTTCTATGCATAAATAACTGGCAGCATTCACAATCTGAAACAAATGAAGAAAAAAAAAACTAGATATATGAGGTAGGATGACATATTTGTGCATTATAAACGCTACCGAGATCAGCAGATGCACATCCTGCCATAGGTGCTGCTTGTTCAAATGTTGGCTCAAAACTCTGGCTCTTGTACGAGTCATTCCACAAGAATTTGGTATCATACTCGGATTTCCGCTGTCAAAAATTGAAACCAAATTAATACAGAATATGTTCTAAAACATTCTAATGACTATGAACTATAGTCTGCCTACTAGACTATAGTAGCCTATATTTAGCCTGCTGTCTTTTCAAATCTGGAAACTTTTTTTCTCTTGATATTCATTTAAAAGAAGTTCCTTAAACAGTGTATGCCTACATAAAAGTATAGAAATCTTTGTTTGAAGAAAAGGAACAAATACTGGTATACATTGTGTACATGGAAAATAATCCTATACATGCAGATATACATTAATTAATTCTATACATTTTGTACTTTACTGTTGCATCTTGTGAAGAATTTTACCAGTAGGATTGAAAATATAATTTAAATTATTACATGTTCATGTAATCAGGAGTTTAGGCCATTCCATGGTTTATATATGTACCGTACATGTACATGTTGTACAACGTAGGTATGTTATATTGTTAATACCCTGGACTGTTTGCATCTAATTCAAGTCTGAAATTTTACTGAAAGACCACATTTGCATTGCAGAAGGAGTGATCTCTCAAGGCAGGTTCCACTGTAACAGTATACATGTACATGTATTACTGTACATATGAAATAGGATATTACACGTACAAATGTATTCATACATTAATATACCATGTACATTGGTCAAATCACAATTACACACAGTTGGGAGTGTTGATTGGCATGTATTAAACATGATGTATGCCTGATTATGTTTAATTTAAATCTAAGTTTTTGTGTCCTTTTAAATCTGCAATTGAGCTACATGAATATTGTCAATGCATCATGATCACTTTGATAAAGCAAAAAATATAACTTGTAAATGGGCTTCTTGAGGGTTACCCATCTACCGGTATCTATGGGAAGTTTTTTTATGATGACTTTCTTTTAAAAAGGGGAAGGCCAAATAGATTGGTATTCATCCCCAACCAAGATAAATATAACTGGCACTTTTGTTGACAGTTTTCAATGTCATTACAATGGTTTCTTACATTTGAATTTCTCGTAAAATGATTCATGTGTCATACTAATAAAATTGTTATACTATATAAAGTTCGCACTGAGTTGTATACTTTGAAAATCTCAAGATATACTCTACAAAAAATGTCTGATAATGATTTTTGAGGTTGTGTTTCACTTATTAAGTTATTTTCATTTCTTATCATTCAAAAAACCTTTAATAGACACAGCTGTGCACAGTTATGTCATATTTTGGGCAGAATATTAATCTAAAAATAATGTCATATATATATGCATGTATAATATAACAAAGCATATAGACTATATATACAAAGTTGTCATCATTCCTGAAGTGAACAGATCGACTGACAACATACATGTATGTGTCATTTTGCCTGTAAAAGTGTTAACCTTGCACATTTCTTTTGAAATAGCTGAATTTCCAATTTATTATTTATGTTTGAAGAAGGTGTAGAGCAAATTCTCCTTTTATCTTATTTTACCAAAGTCAAAATTCCCTCTAGAAACAGTGGTTTACAACAGTAATCAATGGGATTAACAAAGGATTATGTATTCAAATTTAAAGCTCAGCTATTTTAGTCCCATTACCCTTTGATAGGGTTCACTACATACCCAAAGATAAAACAATACATTCAATATATATTTGCGAAAATGAAAGTCAAAACTTTGCCAAATTACTTACAGTTACGGGAATATTTAGCTTCTTTATCTGCATTTTGATGCTATAACATTATTTCCCCGGTGCATTCATAAGGTTAATCCTATAATGTTTATTTTGATTACCGCGTGTTGGAAATGTGTTCAAACTTGTCCCGGATGCAAGTACTGAAGGGTAGATAAAGTGTTAACAAATTTTAAAGTTCCCCGATAAAATCGTAGGTGCATTAAATCGGAGCCGAGGTCATCAATAAATTAAATTTATTTGCTGATTATAATACGATCGAACAGTATCGCATTTGTGTGTTTTGATATCATACTGGAGGTCGCGTAATGCAATGCATGGATGCAGAAATTCAGATAAACCTATGCCAACAATATGTTTGGTTAAGGTATCAAATGTTTATCTTATATTTGAGCCCAAATTTAAATGCTTCATCAATCAAAATTGACTTACCTTAAAGTGGACAGGCATATCTACAGATGGCCGTACGTGAATTACTATAACCAGTGATGATTAAAAACAAAACCCTACAATTAAAATTGTTTTGTTTACTTCTGACTCCTAGACTTCCATTTCCGGTGCACTCTCTAATGCGCTTGCGCAAATCAAAACTGAAAGTAGCGTGCACTTAGCTTGCGGACACCATTCTCACAGACACGTCGGCGGTAAATCTTTCTGGTTTTTTTTTTTGCGTTTGTATTAAATCGTGTGCTATTTGCCTTCTTGTACTATTAAATTAAAGGATTTTACAGTTTACAAATTTCATTCCATGACACTACTAATATTTGTTAGGCTGTACCTTGCAATCATACTTGTAAATGAAAGCTGAAAAAAAATCTTTGAATTGGGGCGGATCCTATGTAGCCCACAGCGTAAAGAATAGCCATACCTTGCTCTTTTGCTTCCTTAGTCAAGCGACAAGGCGAACTCATAATGAATAAAGTGGGAAACAAAATACTTATATTTGCGCGAATGTGTATTTGTATGCGCAGATCCAGAGCGGGGACCTGGGGTCAGACCCCCCCCCCCACCCTGAGATCTGTTATACATTTATTTGAAAGCTCACGGGGGGTCCGAACTCAAAATGATGCAGTTTGTTTGCTACTATTTTTCCCGACTCGCTTTCGCTCGCCAAATTACGAACAGCTCTTACACAACAGAAGAACGCTCCATCGAAATTTTGAACAGTTGATCATTTGAGAGATTATTTCTTGTTATAAATCCCGCTCGAGAATAGTTCACTCATATGGAGATGTCACCATTAAAGTTGAAGGGCTGTAAAATGTACATATGTAGGGCTAGATGCTCGACGCTTAGGGCCTTTAAGCAGGGAGGGACGCTATATAACTTTACTGCACATAAGCTGTACTTTGCCAGCGAGCTCCGGTAAAGCTGAGTGCTTTTTTCTGACTTAATGGGGATAAACATGAGATCAACGATGAATGAAGACCTTTGACGCCCTGGTTGGGGACTTCCTCTGCGCAAGCTTATCTAGCCAAATGTATAGGGAGTTGCAACCCTGCCCACTTTTTTGGTTTGAAAAAAAAACGCACACTCAAGGAAACAGAGGAAATCTGAGAGAGAGAGAGAGAGAGAGAGAGAGAGAGAGAGAGAGAGAGGCATGTGTGAATAGTTTGAATTTTGTATGATTATACATGTATAAGGTTGTGATATTATTTTACTTCAACTGAAATTTAATGCAGGATAATACACCTAGATCAACATTGTTAGAAGGGAAGTACTCAAAATAAATATTATGTGTCAACTGACCACAAAGCTGGAAATTTCAAATAGATAATGTACTGAATGCAGGGTTATTTTCGCCCCGTGTTATTTTTGCCCTAATGCACTTGTAAATAGTTTCGCCCTGTTTTAAATTTGCCCAGTCCTGTCATTATTCTATTCAATGAATCTACCATTTTGAAATCCCCCAGTCTTGAGTTTTGCCGGCTGATGATGAGGGCGAAAGGGGTGAAAATAAAATGTGGGCAAAAAATTTCCCTGTATACATTATATTCTCAACATTCCATTGAACCATCTGGGGTCAGAGATTCTCTTCACTTTTTGTAACTTAATGAACAATTTGGAAATGCAAACAGTTTTGCGCCGTTTTAAATCTGCCCAGTCTCATCATAATTCTATTTAATGTAAATGCTGTTTTGAACTCGCCCGTCTTTAAGTTGGTCTTCAGGGCGAACAGGGGCAAAAATTTCCCTGTATACAGTATAAAGAAACAAATTCATGTACCATTTGATAAATGTACCGCAAAGCATTTGCGTATCTAATATTGTTGGAATAACGTAAGAAGAGCTATCACCAGTTCAGCAGGAAAATTAAGAAGAGCTATCACCAGTTCAGCAGGGAAATTACACACAGTTACGTTCCATCATTATTGGAGCTACTGGTCCTGCATAAACACTATGGGGTATCACACGGTATATGAATTAGTCCCAGTAACAGTTTAAAGACAGGTGCATCTGAATCCAATTGCAAGATTTAGTTTTTAAACCAATGTATTTTCTACACACATGCCAATAACTTCCCATACTACAGATATCAGATTATGGTAAGAACATCAAATAAGAATGCGATATGTTCACAATTTACACCACCAAAAAGCTTTCCATAGGTGACATTGTAAACGTTTCACCAAATACCCCATGTTTCCAACAATCTAAGGCACATAGACTTAACATGTATTTCTAGGATTATCCCCAATTCTCCAATAAACTCAAATTTATTTTAATTTTTTGTTTATTTTTACTACATTCCATATTTAGGGCCACCACTCATATTTGCACAAATTGAACAAAAAATACTGACACTGGCTTATACCTACATGTAAATTAGGGGCAAAAGATATTCCAGTTTTCAACAATCTTGTCATTCAACATTTTTCTCAACGTTTTTTTACTACTTTACAATTTTCAATGAACAGAACGCATAACACACCAACCAGATAACATCTAACAGCCCCCAAAAGAAGTTTTGCTATCTCTTATTTAGTGGTGTTGAACCTAACAGTTGGCAACATCAAGGGAGATAAGTCCAAAGTATTTAACTGTTTCTTTGAGCTATGATTGCAACATTTTTATTGTAATTTATCCTACATGTATTTCTGCATGTATTTCCTATGATGATTTTAGCATAGACAGTCTGGAATTTACAGCACTCTAGACTAATATAGTTTGTTATGTCTGGGAGACTTGTAAGTTACAGTGTCTAAATAAAAATTTTGATCAATAACTGATAAAAGTCCAACTTGAAGAAATTGGAACCAAAGAGGAATTAATTTTTCTGTTAAATAAGCAGGGTTAGAATTATAGCAAAGTGATTTAGCAAAAAAAAAATATAAATTGCAAATTAATTATATAAGTAGGATTTCAACATATCCAGGTTCAATACCACTGGGTTTCACAGTATATACATGTAGTTACACTGTCATAGTAAATTAAACTCTTTTTTAACCACTCAATGCAAGTTTACATGGTTTTTGTATCAAAAACATACTTCTAAGCATAAAAATGGTAACTTACAGGCAGTAGATTGAGCTGAAGATCTCTCATATTACGCTCCCTTAAAAATTCATCCTTTCATATATTTAGGTCATACTTACAAAATATAATCCCCATGACCCTGGCTTGTGGCCCACCTTGTCTCATGGTCAAAGGTTAAGGTCATTCTGCACTTAGGACTTAAAATCTTATTTTGCCAATATCTCCTTCCAGTATTGAGTGACCAGGATCACAATTCACACAAATGTAACTTATGATAAACAGGTGTTCACCGAATTTGACCCAAGGTCAAAGGTCAAGGTCATTCACATATTTTTTTTTTAAAAGTTTGCCTTGATTAAAGTTGGCCTCGGGGAGCATACATCAGTTTACTGGTTGCCTTGGTTTTTTTTTAAAGTAAATCAAATCTTCAGAACTTAAAATACATTATTCTGGGAAAATTCATTTTATTTGTACATGTACTATTATTATACATTACATTAAAAGAAAAGTAATAACAAAATAAATATACCTTGAAATACGCTGTATACATAAAATACACTGTTTACGTATAAGTTACTGATCTCTTTTGCAAGTCCCTTGATTTAAACTGTAAAAGAGGCTAAAGTAAACAAATACAGAGAAAGAATACAAGAAATAATTGTACATTATTACAAAAAATTATTACAAGTTTCAAAAACCATCTATTAGTAACCTGCCAATAGAAGGCTCAAGTGACTAGTTTAAGATTCTTAGAAAAACTGGACAAAAAGGTCATTATTATTCTGTCACCATGGATAAAAGATGGATTCACATCAAAAGCAGGGGGTCGTCATGCCTTAGAGCTTAGTGTCTGACCATGAGGTCTTGGGTTGAAATCTGGGCCATGAGTCACAGTAGCTTTCTGCTCATAAAAGAACCCTCACTGCTAAATTATCTTAATTATGTGCCAAGCAGAGGAAAAATAAGTCACACTTCACCAGCTCTGGTGAGTGAAAGATTCATGTGTGGGACATTTAACAATAATACAATCGACCACCAGAAAATCAAGATTTGGCTTTTCAGAGTGCTTAATTTGCATAGGCAGATTTTACACAACCTAATTATCATAGACTTCTACAAACAGTCCACTGAGTATTGCCATCTTCTGTCATTTTACATTGCACTGCACCACTACAACGTGCATAGCATGCTAACAATCATATCTACCATATATTGACTTTTTATCTTTGATAATATACAGTGAAACTTGTAATTAACGGCCTCCGTATGAACACAATAGAACTGATCTTAGTACAGAGGTGGTCTTTATATTGTATACAGGGTTATTTTTGCTCCGTGTTATTTTCGCCCTAATATACTTGCAAACAGCTTGGCCTCATTTAACATTTGCCAAGTCCCTTCATATTTCAATTCAATGAATTCAGTGTTTAGAATTTGTCCTGTTTTGAATTTGCTCATAAACAATGTGGGCTAAAGGGGCAAAAATAAAATGGGGCAAAAATTTTTCTGTAAATAGTATAGAGATTGATTTGTAAACAAATGGTACTATTGGGAGCAAAAAACAATAGTTTTTGTGACCAGGTGGTCTTTATATACAGGCGGATGCTGGAGCAGGTTTTACTGTGTACAGAAAATTCCTTTCAAAAATGTTATTATCTCCCTTGTTGAGGCAATATAAAACATTGCTTATGAGTGTTAACCCATGCGTTACAAGTTTGCAAGTTGATTACTATGTTGTAATACAGCAACATCTTAGTAGACTTACACTGAAGAATTCTGTGGCCCCATGCAAGAAGATGATAACACACATTTAAGTAAGATATAAATGTTGGAGTTCAAATATAAGCATGGTAGTAATGCTTTATAATGTCATAGGGATCTAATACTGCCTGTAGCTTCACAACCAATCAGATTCTAGAGTCCATAACTTTACACATGACAAAGATTGTAATAAAATATTATCTGTAAATCATGAAATGTCACTTTCGATAGCATTGTGGGTTATAAGGTTTATGCATGGGGCCAAAGATTTTGCCAACATCTATGCCATCCCCTTCATTGAAGTAATGTAAACCTTAACGACATGAAATAAAACATGGGAGACAATAACACTTGTAAGCCAGGGGAATATAAATTTGTGACATACATAGTTAATAAAACATTCATAATAAGTACTAGTAAATAGCATTAATCAACAGGAAGTTTTCAAATGTGCCACCTAAAATTGTGGGCTAGGATGGACTGTATCATTCAAATAATTAATCTCTTGTATACCATCTACCGAATGCACACCTAACATAGATATGAAAGTCTTAGTAATTTGCCCATTCAAGCAGCTCATGTAACAAACACCACCTTGATTGCACATTAAACACAAGGAGCCATTCTGGGGCTACACAGGTAGCCCTGGCATGTGTTAAGGGCTTGGAGTAGTAATGTCGCATGTTAAATCATATCACTAACTAACTTACCCATTCAAACAGAAAAATGAGGATAGACCATATTCCATTTTTGACAAATATTAATGTATCATGTGTGAAAGTTTGGTTGCTATTGGTACTTAAGGTAAGCAATAAACCCTCAGTAGCTTTGTGTGGATGCTGAGGTTTACGCAAACATTGAGGCCTGGGAGATAACATAGCACATTCTCATTTTATGAGGTAAGCCAACAAAACACAATGAAACAGTTAGTTTCATTTTCTAGACAGAAATTGGATAATTCATATTGCATATTAAAGTTTCGCATTGTCTTGAAATTAAATGTGTGATTAATGGCTCAGCAACACTTCTGAGTATTCTTTAATGAATTTTTGATAAATATGAACACAATTCACAAGTGGGACAAATATTGACATATGTTCTTCGAGAATTTACATTCTCACAGCTCTTAAGCCAGCTTTGATTATTCAGTGAATAGATGCTATGTACATAATGTACATCTATGTTCAATGCCAAGTCCTTGCAATTGTCACAAACAAGAATGTTTCAGATTCCTCTATAAACACAATCTTTTTTCATTCTCACATATTTTTGCATATGAGACCTGTATACCTGTACATCAATTTACAGCTTAATTTCTGATCCATTTTCCAGCATGCCATTATGAATCACATCTTGATGACTTAATTAACTTAACAGGTATTCTTCATTACAGATCATCCTTAGAAGCACCTATTTAGTGTGTTGTCATTCTATCAACAGATAAAGCCACATGTCAGCCTTTAATCCACATCAAAGTCACTGTCACTGTCATCATCAGCATCAAGACGGCCACGATTTTCACCTGTAATTCCATCTTTGATTATTTTACTAGCCAAGTCAGGTGCAGGTAGAAAGCTGTGCCTGAAAATATAAAAGCAGCACACATCTTTTACATTACTTTATGTTAATGATGTAACCCCTGAAGGAGTTTGAAGTTACAAGGTGGAGTAAAAACGAGTGCATATACCACAGATTTTCTTCCATTTGCTCAAATTATCATAAAACTGAAAAAGTCTACATTATGGTTTCACAGTTCAAATTTGAGGGTTATAAGCCATACAATAAAGTTGTAAGAGTCTATAACATAATTCAGGGCTTTCATGGCCTAGTGGTTTATGAGTTTGCCTTCTGGTCGTAAGGTTGTGAGTTAAAATTCAAGTCACATTGTGATTGGCTGTCCCTGTCTTTCTGATGAGACAGTGACAACTGAGGTCCTGTGTATCAGTAGGTGTTAAAACATGAAAGAAGTCCCCCTGCACAATTGCCATAAGTGCCAAGCATACGCAACATATGTCACCCTTCACCAGCATATGATGGTCCATGTAAGTGAAATATTTATGAGTGGGACTTTAAACATTAATACAAAAAAAACGGCAATGTAAAAAGTATTATTTTCCGATACAGCTATCCATATTTTCTTTGTGTGTCTTTATCACATCTGTATGACCCTGTTATATCTTTATAGACAATTACTATCCAGTATTACCTGTATATGTGAAGAAAATGTTGTTATTGAAATAACCCTGTGCAACAAGCACAAACAAGGTTGGACCCACAAATAAACTTGGATATTGGAAAAGAGGATGCTTGAAAGACAAATATAGAAAACTGTCTACAACAAACTCAAATGTCCTCAACCTCTAATTTTGTTTAAAACCCACCGCACTGCATTGCATTTTCAGTACAGTAAGCCATCTTATATGCAGATGGCGTTATTTCAAAATGATGCATGTAGACTATAAATGATAATTGAACTTTGATACACTAACCACAACTATACAGATAGGTGCTTGGTCCCTAAACACCTCCAGAGAAATTGGTAACAAGGGAAGACAAGTGAGATCTAAGGTGTAAGACTTACTCAGACAGGAAACTCTCAATATCTGTAGCAAAAAAGTCCTCTCCAAACTCATCTGATAGTCGTATAAAGTTACCAATCATGTCTTTGCACTTGTATATTAATAATGCTGGAACACCTTCATTGGCCTGAAACAGTACAGAATGTGTAAATAAAGATGACAGTACATGGATATCTGTATAACACAAATGCTGCTTAATTTCACTATCATATGTGAGAGTAACTTTCACTGAGTAAATTCTAGTTGGTGTGAAGTTGCATTTAACAATACTGTATCAATTGATGGAATGGCACAAAAAATTACAACAATAGCAATGTCAATGTAGCTTCATATCATAATTATATGAAATCTAACTACAGTTAACTTTTGTTACAATGGCAAGTCTGGCTCTTTCATCACTGTTTATTAAAACCAGTTCATGCTAGTGATAAGCAAACACCGGCTACCTGTACACTTGTTGAGTGCAAGGTAATATAAAGTGGTTTATCTGATATGTAATAATGGTCAAATTGTCCAGGGCTTCTGATCAGCCCAGGTAAATTTCCACTGTAACCAATAAAACATAATGATAAAATGCACATTTGTTACTTATTATCACAGCTGGTGCTGGAACATGAATATACCGTAGCATTGTGCACGTTTGGTACTCATGAATTTTTGCCAGTAGCCAAATTTGCCGGTAAAATGAGTGCTGTTGTCATGAGAGTTCACTGTATTATTATTAGACTTATTGTAATGAGGATTTATAAAAATGATAAACAAACTTGCGGTATAAAGCGTAAAATAATGTTTTCATCATCTATGGTGTACATGTTATAGCCTGGACAAACTACTGCAACTATAAGGACAATGCCATTGCATAAAAAGCCCAGTCTTAAAATGGGCACATGAAAATTACAATTAAATATCCCGAATACAACAAAAGATTAATACTTACAAATTTTAAACTAAGCATGGCCTCTGAGGCTTTGATTTTACAGAACTTGACAGTGGGATACTCCTGAGCAAGACAACTAAGACATCCATTCATGGCATCACAGGCAGGTATATGCTGTAAAAACAAGTCATCATTGTACAATGTATTACACCTTTCTATATATTATTGCACTAACAATTTTTTGGCTAATAGCAGTAAATCATTAAGGTACATATAGGTGAAGTTGTAGCACTAACTTATGTTTCAGTAAAAGTTACAATACACAACTGTAACAGCACATGTCTACAACTAGAGGGGCTTGATATCACTGGATTCCACTGTAAGAAGATTTTCTTAACCAAAAGTCAATATAGCTGGTGATTCCTTGATATACAGTAGAGTTGGTCTATAAAAGGGACTGACTTTTGAATTTGTTATAGGCATCCTTCGTTTTAAGCATCAGAATTTACTACATAAATAGGTAAATAGCAATTCTTTTGGGGGATTTTATTCCTCTTCACTATAGCACTGAATTCGCTTTAAGCCAATTCATTATAGACCGACTCTACTGTATGTATAATTGATGTACAGTAAAGAAATCTACTCGATATACGGACAATAATTATATAAAACAATGCAATCAGTAAACTGATGTATGCTCCTGAGGGCAACTTTAATCGAGGCAAACTAAATATTCAAGAATGACCTTGACCTTTGAACATGGGTCAAGGTCAGTGAACACTTGTATGTTTTTAGTAACATTTGTGTGAATTATGATCTAGGTCACTCAATACTGGAAGGAGATATGGGCAAAATAAAATTTTTAAGTCCTATTGACCTTTGACCATGAGACAAGGTGGGCCACAAGCCAGGGTCATGGGGATTATATTTTGTAAGTATGACCTAAATACATGTACATGAAAGGCTTTAAGAAGATATGGTTCCAGACAGACGCATGGACGGAAGGCAGACAAAGTGGTGACTATATGCTCCCCCCAAATTTTTCGGGGAGTATAAAAATGTGGATTCTGATAACTTACGTCTTCGTACACATGTACAATTATTGTTACTTGGGGATTCTCCTTGTCAATAGCATCCACATAAGTGTCAGAGGACAGACTCATCAGCTTCCCAAACCTTGGCCTGAAAAAAAGTGTCAACAGAAATTTAGAACAAGCAATAATGTAAACAGACAAAAATTCTCAGTGGCCCCATTAGCCGAGTGGTAATAGAGCATCACACAGCTTCTAATCTCTGTTTTGTATCTCACTACCATTGGTTTTAATTATGTGAGAAACTGTACAGTTTACTTGCAGCAGGCTAGTGATCTTTACATGTTCATAATGGTTGCCGGATTTTGCCCTCAAGCACCAACAACTGGATGTCACCATTTGAACAAAAGATTTTCAAGCATGGCAAAAGTACATATCAAGCATATATCTCTTATTCATAATACTGTATTAAGTTTCCCCTTACACTACTAAATGTCCATAACATGTCTGTCTTTTGTTTTGGTGCTACATTGAAATGTTGAATATATAAGTGTTTTTGAAGTACATTTGAAGTCAGTGCCCACCATAGATCCTTGTTTTTGTGTGAGAAATGAACATTTTCTGAATTAAAAGTTCGAAGGTAAGAGTTATTTCACAAGAATTACTAAATTTGGAAAATGCTAACTGAACCAAATAAACATAAAAATATATAACTTAATGCTTATACAGTGGTTAACTTAGACAATGTTGGACCATTGAGTCTAATACCTGGTCTTTTGGCTCAATGCTAAGAAAGCATGTTCAGGGTTCCAAGTCCAATACCCTACCTGTATCACAACATTTTTTTGTGTGCCGTTTCTTGTTCTAAAGCACTAATCACTCAAATGAATGACAAGTACCACAAATCATAACAGGAATTACAGATCTCTTGATCCTGCCAGACTTTTTTCTTGACACTTAAGCTACATACACATTTTGTAATGCTCGTCTCATCTCCTCTATTCGCTTCTGACGATATTCCTTCATGAACTCATCTTCAAATTCTTCAAGCTCCTTTTCAAAATCTTGTAAGAACTGCT
>JACSZP010019739.1:140-10497 GCA_016161895.1 Pinna nobilis
ACGTTAAAGAACCCTCCCTGCTCTACGGACAGCAGTGCCGAGCATAGGCCAAATTGGTAGCCCTTCACGTCTCCATGTGAGTGAAATATTATTGAGTGGGACGTTAAACAACAACAAAACAAACAAAACAAAAACTAACATTTTGTGTAAAACATTTGATCATTGTGGCCCAGGAAGTCACTAGAAGCTGCATGAAGCCAAACAATCAAATAAATGCTGAAATGGGGGAGGGGTAGTGATGTAAAAGGGTGAATTAGAACATACCAAGGGGCAGTCCAAATTCAATAAGTCAACGACAGACAAAACCGTGGCCAAAAACAAAAGTTAAATGGATAGCCCTGAGCAACAAAACGGTTGTAAAATGTATGTTAGATACAATTTTCCCTATTTCAATGATTTGGCTCTTATAATCGTGAATTTTTTTTAGCATACTTAATACTGGCTATAAAATCTGGCTGTCAAAAATGTTTTCAATTCTTGACTTTTGAAGAAACGTTTTTCATCAAAATTGTCTGGATTAATTAGACAAGGTCAATTCACTTCAGAGTGAGATGTCATACATGTAAGATGCATGTTTGATGCTGACGACAAAGTTGCCATTATTTATTAAAAATATTTTTGTTAATAAAATGTAGACCTGCAAAATAAATAAATCAATTACGAACACTTACGTTTAGGATTCAGCAAATGATACTTTACAAACAATACTGTTCACAATATCAGAAACTCACTAAATTGAAACCAGTCGTCTTTGCGTAGTTTCAGATTTTTTTGTGATCAGTTTTAAGAGGAGCCAGAAATTTTTATCACAAACTACATGTATTTTTCAATAAACAGTTCAAGATTTTCTTATTCATAGTGCATATGCTGTACATAAAAGAAATGTCTTTTTTACTTCATCGACGAAGATTGCAAATATTAATAATCTTTAATGCAATCTGCAAATCTAGCAATTTTCATTCCTTTTTGCAAAATTATTGGGGGGGCTGAAGCCCCCCCCCCCGATTTAAGCGACAAATGGCTACAATGAAAATAGTACAACTGAAGAAAAAAATGACAATTATTTTCTTAACCGTCTAAAATTAAGTAATTGCTAGCGAAAAAGTACAAAACTAACCATGTAATCGATAATCACACAATAGATCCTCCGACGAAGTATTTAGATAAAATACACATCGTCTTTAATACCGAATAGTGCTAGCAGAGTACCGGAATTCAAGCAAAGGTTACTTCTCGAGAAATTTGGGTAGCCCTTATAAGGGCTTTTAGTTGAAGTAAAGGGCACAAATCTTGGGAACAGATTTATGCTTTCTTGGCAGCTGCCTTCTTCTTGGGCGTTTTCTTCACTTTTGGTTTGGCAGCAGCCTTCTTCTTCGGTGACTTAGCCTTCTTTGGCTTAGCAGGCTTCTTTGCGGCGGGTTTCTTTGCCTTGGGCTTCTTGGTAGCCTTCTTTGCTGGTGATGCTGCCTTGGGCTTCTTAGCGGCCTTCGGCTTCTTTGCAGCCTTTGGTTTGGTGGGCTTCTTAGCCTTAGGTTTCTTCTCCACTTTCTTCTCCCCAAGTCTGAATGATCCGGAGGCCCCGGTGCCTTTTGCTTGTTTCAGTTGTCCAGATTTCACTCCAGCCTTCAGTGCCTGTCTCAGGTGAGCATTAGCACTGGTGGATTCAGCGACTGTGAAGTTGGCTAGAATGTATTTCATAATGGCTTGTCTGGACGAACCGCCACGCTCCTTCAGGTTTGAAATAGCTGCCTTGATCATATCAGCATATTTAGGGTGTGACGCTGGCTTCTTTGGCTTGGCTGCTGCCTTCTTTTTCGCCTGCTTGACTGGTGCGGGTGCCGATGCATCTGCCATCTTTTCTGTGTTTTCTTCTTCGAAGTGAACTTCAGTGAATGAGTGATCGAAGTGCGACGTCGGTATTTATTAAGTACAGCGCGGACGTCATGGAAGACAGGATAATAACAACTGGAATTTCTTCCGTGTTTAAATTGTAATGGAGAGTTTGTGCTTCTAACCCTCGTTTGAGGCTAAATTTTGTTTTGTACAGTTATGAAACATGTTTCATTCTAATGCTAATCGAAAGTATAGAATTTTTACTACATTTTGACACCAGAAAATACACCAGTTTTATTTAATTTGAGGAGAAAATGAGTTTTGTAATGGGAATAACAAAATATTAAATAGCAGTAGTTTGTCACTTCGACAGTCTCTCCAAAAATATCTCACCGAGAATCAGTTGTTTTTTTCTTTTATTTCGTAGGTCAATATGTTTTCAACAATGATTCGTAAAAAGGAGTGCAAAGATCGATGCCTGCGGTGGATTTATTGTTAATTTCCGAACCCCTTGAAGCACAAACTTCGCGCTCGCCATTACGAGAGACATTGTCTTGTGTGTTAGTATGCTCGCATCAGTATGTGGTATTTTGCTATAATTTCTGTTATCATTCGTATTAAATTATTATTTTGTCATCCTTAACTGTGTATTTATTTTGGTCTTTCAACTCTGGCGTTGCTATCACCTTGAGAAAAACGAGATTGTGAAGTATAGCATACTGTATGGCGAAAGTGAGATATACGCAGTAATGGCTACCGTCCGTGGTGATTGCCAACAAAACACGGCAGCATAGAAAGTGTGACAATTTACAGTAATAATTATAAATTAAATCATTTTATAAATATGTTTCAAAACATGCAATTATTTCAAGCCATCGTCAAAATAGGCTGTGCGACTAGAAAACTGTCTAAATATGTGCCCAAACACAGCCAGGACGCTACGCGCACCGACCCCGAGCTTTACTGGCCTTGGTCGTAGTAGTTACCGAGCGAAGGCAGTGAACGGTCAAAAAGAGGGCTATAATTAGTGATATTTTTTTCTTTTTTTTTTCTATCTACCGTCTATTGATAAAATTATTTAACATCAGACAGTAAGAAAATCTCATAAAATACCATAAGTTGTATCTCTTAGTCTATTCTTGATGACTGTTCGGTAACTACATTTGTACTTTCGTTCGGTATGCAAAATGTACTTCAGGGCAAGTCAAAAGACGCGCATGCAGTTTCAACATATGCACACATTTTCATTAGCCCTTTTCATCAGTCGATCAACGACAGAAGATTAATGAAGAGTAATATATATGATAAGAAAAACTGGATATTTAATTTGTCTTTCGAAAAGCTGAACTTTATAAACGTAGTTGAACATAGAACATTTTGACGACGCCGGAGACAACACATGTACATGCATACATGTACATTCGAGTAGGAATCTATTTCCATTATGTCTCTATACTTTTCATAACTCGATTACATGTCTCTGTCTATAGTAAAGGCCAATGTCCTCCAAAGAGTACATCATGGCACTCACATGGGCGGATCCAGGATTAATTTTCCTAAGGGGGTCGATATTTTCCAGGGTGGTCCAACATGTAAAAAGTAAAACCCAACACTGTTAAAATGAGAATCTAAGCATAATTTGACCAATATTGGTATATAATTTGCCAATTCCAGGGGGGGGGGGTGTCTGGACCCCCTCAGCCCCTTTAGATCCGCGCATATATCCTTTATATGTAAAAACAACAGACACGCCGCTAGCGGATCTAGCCAGGTGGATAGGGGGTTGTAACCCCCCCCCCCCTTTGGTTTGGCCAAAAAAAATAAAATAAATAAAAACCCCAAAAACAAGAAAACAAAAATCCACCATACACAAGGGCACAGGTGAAATCTGAGAGATGTAAGTGTACATACATTGTAGTTTCAAAGTATGTTAAAATAAGGTTGTATTATTATTGTGTTTATGCAGTTCAAACTTCCTATTCTTGTTTGTTTGGTTTTTTTTTTTCGCTTTGGTCGTGTAAAAGAAGGGGGTGAGCCGGTGGATTTCAACTTTTAATTGAATCCTGATGTTGTATATTACGGTAGATCAAATTCAATCCTCTTTGTCACAAAATACTCGAAGTTTAATGGTTTGAAATCAAGCTGTATACAAGCTTTAAGGATCCAAACAATCAAAGGCTAATTAGATGAGCGTATATAAGCACTGGCGAATCTAGCAAGGTGGAAAGGGGGTTGCAAAATCCCACAACCTCTCCATTCTTTCTTGGCTGGACCAAAAAAGTTGAAAGTTGATTTTATAAGAGAGATAAAGAGAGTGTGCGTGTTAATATAAAAAAAAGCAAAGTAGCAGTTAAGCCAAATTGAAACTAAAACTTCCAATAAGTTCCGCCGAATAAGTGAACCACCTTCTAATCTATTTTATATCTGTAAAACCATAATTTTATTTGATATCTTTAAAAAAAATCGGTTCACTCCGCTCGCCAGTCATTTCTTTATACTTTATATTTGTATCACAAATAAAACAGCAAGTTAAACAGATCGAACATGAAACTGACCATAATTTTCCGGCGCGCTTTGCTCGCCAAATTCGTTAGTCAACTTCTCTTATATCTTTAAAATCACAAGTTTTTTTTTAATATCTAATAGAAAAGGAATCGACTCGATTCGCTCGCCAGTCATTTATTGATACTTTATTACGAATAAAATAGCAAATTAGACAAATGGTACTTAAAACTGACCATAATTTTCCGGATCGCTTCGCTCGCTGAATCCCTTAATACACTCATTTCATGCTTTTAACATTTTGAATTTATTTGTATCTCATGATCACTTGAAAAATTTTCGGCTCGTTTCGCTCGCCAATCTCCATGCCTGTCAATTGCTTGGATTTAAATGGAACGTATATAAAAAAGGAAAACAAATAAATTCCTTGAAGCCAATAAACATTAGTTGCTCTCCCCTTTGTGTGTGTATGTGGGGAGGCGGGCATTGTAAAATTACCCCTAGGAAAAAAAACTCGAGGTCTTCAACACCTCCCCCCTTTGAAAAATTCCTAGATTTTTATCAAGTGAATTGATGACAATATTCATATTAACTACATTACATCAGAGTTTCTGATTATATCACAGGTGAAATATTAATATCTTTATCGCAAAAAACGGATAAGAAAAATCATTACTAAATAGTGTTAACAAAAATCATCATAAAAATTCCGCTACCATTGAATTTGTGGAAGTACATGTGTACGGCTGGGTGTGTCTGTTGTTTTACATATTGGATAACTTGGATTACTTTGAATCAGGGACCCGTATAACACAAGCCCCTCATTCAGTTCGACCAGGGTCCTCAAATGAAATGAAGACATTTTTGTGCAATTTGTACAAAAAAATAATTATAATGAAGAAAAAAAAAAGTAATAATGAATTTATATTATAAATGCAACTACCTTTTTTATTTTTTTTTCAGTAAAATTCAGAGTCTCCCCAATAACACTGACAATTTTTTCCCTTGGGAATTTTTCAAGGTTGGCAAGTCTGGAAAAATATTGTTTTCCGAATATAAGAGCAATAGGCTACTTTACTGCGGGTTCGGCATGCGATACATTTCTTCTAAATAGTTTACACACTTACTCACGGAAGGGAAACTACGGCACTGGACCAAACGCAGTAAGGGCTACACAAACCTATGGGAAATCTCCTCAGGCCTCGTGTAACACAGCAGTGGGTTCTTCAATAGTGTCCTGACTTTATCAAGAAAGTTAACAATGACAGAACCAGATGCAGGTAAATTGTTTTAGTCGAAAATAAGTTCTCGAATTGAAACAAATTTCATATCATGAGACATGACACAAGGTAAATTCGTGTTGCAAGGTCCGAGGAACTCATACGACGACAATCACATTGACTGAGAATTTGACAAAATATTTTTTAAAACGGGAGATTTTCATGATGAGGACTCGAAATTGACCCTTTTCCTAGGTGACCCAGAGGGCCAGTGGCTTAAAAAATCTTCTGGCCTCATCAAAACTTCTAGGCCTATATTCTGTTTTTTTAAACGACAATTATTTTATTCGTTGTATTTCAAAATTCTGTGAATATTATTCATCAACTGTACTAGACAGTCAGTGGTGCCTAGCGACAAAGTTACTCAAAAGCTGTTTGGGGTATTTGAGGTGTTTTGGGGGGAGATTTACACGGTAACAGGTCGATCCGGCCCCAAAACAATCCGTCCCCAAGTCAATCCGGCCACAAGTCGATCCGGCCCCAGTCAATCCGGCCCCAGTCGATCCGGCCACGTGTATTTTGTGGTAACAATACACGTTTACATTATAGAACGATAAAATATTTTTCATTCAGAAAAAGGTAAAAGAAGCTAGTTAAATAGGTTCGATGTTATGGTTTTGAATATTGAATTGAATGTATTAAATAAACAGCTCGTGTATTTAAAGAAATGTAACAGATCAGTTTGGATCAAAATGAATATTTGCAAATACAACGTAATATTAAATCCTTGGTGTAACGTGTTGTATGCGTATCTAGATGCATGTCTTATAATCTCCTCTCGTAGTTTTTTTTCAGATGTTATGGACATACATCATATATATATGATGAAGGTATCAATACCCACTGGAATTTGTTTTTGCGCATTTTCAAATATCGCCAATGTTCTTTGGCAGTCATTCAGTTTTAGATGTTAGTTTTGACACAACAATATATTATACTTATACTATAATTCCCTCTTTTTATATTTAAATTATTATTATTAAATTTTAATATATCTAAAAGAAATTAAAAAAACTATCTTAAGACTGTAAGTTCCTATAAGTCTCTGCCCTCTCTATTGTCAATTGATTATTGTTGATAACTCTCTCTCTCTCTCTCTCTCTCTCTCTCTCTCTCTCTCTCATGCGCTCGCAAAATAACTCTTCTAAAAACAATGCCTAAACTTAAAATTAGCCGTTATCAACAACGATATCTTTTATTATTTATCATTTTAAACATGAAAAAATATATATGGGATGATAANNTTGACTGGGGCCGAATTGACTGGGGACGGATAGTGCTGGGGACGGATTGTCTAGAAACCGATTTACACTGTTACGTGCTCTATCCGTGAACGGTTTTGGCGAAACAGAGTATAGTACTGGCCCACTTAAAAATAGCTCAAAAGATTTTTTTCAGCAAATATACAGTTTGAATGATAGGATACTTTAAGTTTGTGATAAAAAAAAAGGAATATATTATTTTGGTAAATTAAAATACCCTGGTAGGCCAGAGATGTATATAACATAGAGACTGGTAACCTCCTATTCTCTCTCTTGATTTGTCGTTCGCGACGGATGTGATGATCGGTGCCTTTCATTGATTAACATATATGGATAAGTAATATACCAAGGTGTTCCGAATGCTCTTTTGAAAGATGAGGTTTCTATGCTTGCTCATAATCAGTCAATCAAAATTTATTAATTAGCAAGGTATTTCGTCCTTTACTTTTTTATAAAAGCCTAATCTTGTCTAGATAGTTGAGAACAATAGCAGGCTTGTGATCACGCGAGAGTTCGATAGGCCGCTAGTCTCTGTGTTATGTACGTCTCTGGGTAGGCATGATTTAACTTTAAGCAGTCAGATTAGCTTTTTCTTTTCTGAATATCTACTGGACAACAGGGCTACAATGTAGTTCAGAAGAGAAATTAACTGGCCCAATGGACTATTTACTGGAAACAGGCCAGTGGACCAGTGCTAATTTCAAGCCCTGATAATGCTGTTATTTTTATTTCTTCACCCTTTTATGGGTTTTTATGCCATTAGACAGGACTTTTAGAGATCTTTGTTTTTATGACTCATTTACATCGACTGTATTTTATGTAATATATTGTTGTCCCACACAAGAACCTTTCACTTATATGGAAAAGTCATCATGTGTCAAACTGTTGGTGAAGGGTGACAAATTTTGCCTGCTATTATTGTTTGTAGCGGGGACTGGGCATACAGACCAGGTAGCTCAGCCACACAGTTAGCGGGAGGGCAGAGGCCTAGATTAGAGTCCCAGTCAAGCCGACATTTTTCCTCGCCTGTTACATTGGCGCCCAATGTGAAAACCCATGGTTGGTTAGTGAGTCACATGTGAGATTTCATAGGATTTGAAATCTCAGAAAAAAGGGAGGAGTAGTGTAACAGGGACTGGGCATACGGACCAGGTAGCTCAGTTGGTAGAGCAGCTGGATGGTTAGCGGGAGGCCTGGGTTTGAGTCACAGTTTGGCCATTATTTGTCCTTGTCTGTTACAGTATTATATGCTCAGCACTTATGGATGTAACTTGTAGAGCTGGGAAGTTTCTTTACTGTGCTGACACTTACTGTGGCACAGGACCTCAGTTTTTTAGCTCAACTGAACCGAAGGTTCAAGTGAGCTTTTCTGATCTTATTTTGTCTGGTGTCTGTTCGTCTGTCTGTAAATTTTAAACATTTTCGACTTCTTCTTAAGAACCACTGGGCCAATTTCAACTATATTTGACACAAAGCATCTTTTGGTGAAGGCGATTCAAGGGTCAGGCCCTTATCAAAGGGGAGATAATTGAGGAACATAAAAAATTGGGTGGGTGTCTTAGAAAATAATCTTCTCTAGAACCACACCATCAAAAATCACTAAACTTATGTGGAAGCATCCTGATAGAGTGTAGATTCAAGTGTCTTCAAATGGTGGCTGCCAGGGTCAAGATTGGGCCAAAAAAGGGGCCCAAAGTTTAACATAGGTTTATATGGGAAAATATCTGTAAAAATCTTCTTCTCAAAAACAGCAGGTGTAAAATTTATCAGATTAATATGGGAACATCCTGATAGAGTGTAGATTCAAGCCTGTTCAAATGGTGGCTGCCAGGGTTAAGATGGGGCCAAAATAAGGGCCCAAAGATTATCATTGGTTTATATTGGAAAATATCTTTAAAAATCTTCTTCTTAAGAACAGCAGGTGTAAAATTTATCACACTAATATGGGAACATCCTGATAGAGTGTAGATTTAAGTTTGTACAAGTGGTGGCCACTGGGGTCAAGACAGTGCCACAATAGGAGCCCAAAGTGTAACATAGGTTTATATAGGAAAATATCTTTAAAAAACCTTCTTCTCAAGAATGGCGAGTGTACAATTTATCAAATTGATATATGAGCATCATCATATAGTTTAGATTCAAGTTTGTTCAAATGGTGGCTGCCAGGGTCAAGATGGGGCTAAAATAGGGGCCCAAAGTTTAACATAGGTTTACATATGAAAATACATGTATCTTTAAAAACCTTCTTCTCAAGAACAGCAAATGTAAAATTTATCAAACTAATATGGGAACATCTTGATTGACTGTAGATTCAAGTTTGTTCAAATAGTGGCTGCTGGGGTCAAGATGGGGCCACAATATGGGCCCAAAGTTTAAAATAGGTTTATACAGGAAAATATCCTTAAAAAATGAAGAATAGCAGGTGTACAATTTATCAAATTCTTATTGTAGCATCATTATTTACATGTAGTGTAAATTAAAGTTTGTGCAAATGCTGGCCTCTGGGGTCAAGGTGGGGCCACAATAGGGGTCCAAAATTTTAATAGTTAATAGATGAGAGGTTTGTCTTTGTCCATACCTTTCAATACTGACACATTGTAAACCCAAAATTTCTGCATCTCTGTGAAATGTTCAGGTGAACGATGGGGCCCAATGGGCCTCTTGTTTACTCAATTCTGCTTCTATATCTTTATTCAGCAGTTGGGATTCACTTTGAGGATATATCATGTACAGACCAATCATGCAGGTTTAAATCAATGACATTTTAAAAGGTTGTAGTAATAACTTATGATAGGGTAAGATTAGATTCCCAGGAAGTTGACACCAAATGATCCCACAGTCCAACCCTGAATACAGTGGAGTTTGTCTATAACGAAGTCAAAGGGTATTGACTTTTGACCTCATTATAGGCATCATCTGTTTTGAGCATCGGGATTTACTACATAAATAGATAAACAAGAAAGTCAATTGGTGCATGCACCAAATGTCGGGCCGGGCAAGAAGACGTTTTCATTTAAACAATGTTTTATATTATTTATCACAAAAAAATGAAAGATATGAATTCTAACATAAAGATTATACTTCAATATAACTTTAACGTCATCAGATCAATAAATTCATTGTAAAGTATGGAAACTAAATTCGAACACATCATTCCGAAACTAAGTACTGGCATACAATAATAACAACTTTAAAAACAGTTCTCACATTTAAATCTGACACGTGATTTCGACCAGGGTGGTTTCTCGCCTTTTTCAGTGATCTCTCGACTGCCTCTCGCTCAAAACTTCAATCTCCCGGTTAAAGAAAATTGCAATTCTAAAGATGATGATTCAGGTTTTATTGCTAACTTGTGCGGTCCTTGTCTTTGGTATGAGACAGTAAGACCCGATACCCCTTGTTAAACTAGGTTGCGGCTCAGAACCTCAGTATTGAAAGGTTATAAGAGTCAGGTATACGTGTAGGTCAAATGTATAGCCC
>JACSZP010019740.1:0-14134 GCA_016161895.1 Pinna nobilis
CTTTTTACAAAGCCACAAAAAATGTTAGCCAGAAAATTAGCCAATTACAATTATTTTTAGCCAATTTCCGCAAAAATTAGTCAATGGCTAAATTGGCTACCTACAGGGTGAGCCCTGCTGTTGTGAGAGCCCTCTATTGTGGAAGACCACTGTTGTGAGAGCCCTCTATTATGGAAGACCGCTGTTGTGAGAGCCCTCTATTATGGAAGACCACTGTTGTGAGAGCCCTCTATTGTGGAAGACCACTGTTGTGAGAGCCCTCTATTGTGGAAGACCACTGTTGTGAGAGCCCTCTATTATGGAAGACCACTGTTGTGAGAGCCCTCTTTTGTGGAAGACCACTGTTGTGAGAGCCCACTGTTCTGAAAGACCACTGTTGTGAGAGCCCACCGTTCTGAAAGACCACTGTTGTGAGAGCCCCCTTTTCTGAAAGACCACTGTTGTGAGAGCCCACTGTTCTGAAAGACCACTTTTGACGTCTTGTCAGAGCCCACTGTTCTGAAAAATCACTCTTGTGAGAGGCCACTGTTCTGAAAGATCACTCTTGTGAGAGCCCACTGTTCTGAAAGATCACTCTTGTGAGAGCCCACTGTAGTGGTGATTGACTATCGTCTTATCTAATGAATAAAACATGCTGTGAAAGACTACTTTTCCTAGAAGATCACTCAACAACGACTGTAGTGTTGCTCTCTAAGGTTGAAGAAATTACTTCTGCAATTAAGGTTTTATGTGACATTTCAAATTACCTTGGTCTGTCACCAAATTGTGCTTTGAATTCATCCAGGGTCTGGTCCAATTCATCCTGTGTCACAAGATATCCTCTGTCATGGCATAGCTGCAATGACAAAATCAAACATGCTTAATCAAGTGTATCTTGTTGTTGCAGCAGTATTTCAGTTATATTGTGGCAACATCAAGACAGGCAGCCTTCAGAAGCTCACCTATAGCATGTTTTTTTTTCTATCTCCGCGACTTATGCAGATATGGAACTTTGAGATTGTCCAATCCTTTACATGGAACTATAAGTATAAAATCATGTACAAGTATACAACATGTATGGAAAATATAACTATATTATAAGACAGGTACGGTAAGTATATTATAAGACATCTATGGTCATTAACTCAAGACATGTTTTTTATGTAGGCTTATAAGACATGATTGGTAAGTGTAAGACATGTAGGTCTATGGTAACTGTATAAGTCATATAGGCCTATGATACATGTAAGTATAAGACATCTATGGTAAGTATAAGCCATAAGGGTATTCCTTACTCCTATCACTTACCATTCATATACATGTATTATGGCCAATGTTTAAGTTTTTGCAGTCAAACAGATTCAAATGAACTCTCGTGAGAGTTTGCCAGAAGGATTCTCTTTTCACTATACAGTAAATGCTAATGACGAACTATGCGGCGTGATTTCTCGTAAAAAGAGAATCCCTCTGCTTGGCCTCTCGTGAGAGTTCATTTGAATTTTAATGGCAGCCACAGACGTTGCTGAGACATGGAATTGTAAACAATTAAAATAAAATTTCAATTAACATTGGTTAGTAAATCAGAGTTTACAAAAATGACGGATTCTTAAAAATGGATTATTGATTTACCCAAATCGTGAGTAAATTTTGAATGACATACAATGTATATAAAATTAAGTGAAACTTTGATGATTCAAAAGAGGTCTGTCAAATCCAAGTTTTTCCCAAGAGTTATATGGATCGAAATAGAAACGGAGGTGGGAAATATGACCTCGCCATTTCAACAGAAATTAGTATAGACTATAAGCTACTCCTTTTTATACAACATGAATGATTAAAGTCGTTGTGAGACTGAGAGACTGATTTACGAACTGGACCTAAATTCAGATCATGGAATCATAAAAACTGTAAATTCTGTTATTCTTTTTATTACCTGCATGACAGTTTTTCTGATCCTCCATAATTTATAAGTTTCTTGATCGTCATCCATTTATATCTTACTTTCCTTATAAAGTAATTCTAGTCAAACATCTGCACATGCAAAATTTTGAAACCGGAAATGCGAAATGTTTGGTTTTGAATTACATGAATGTCGATCCCGATGAATTTTGACCGCTAGATTGGGGTGCTCTAGGATGGACTTATTTCATATGTTTTATCAGAGACATATAATATAATACTGTATTATATGTCTCTGGTTTTATCAGGGACGTATATATATAGCATATATATAGCACCAGAGATATACAACTCAACATATATAACATATTTTATATACGTCTCTGGTCTCTGATAGCACATACATTGTATACAATGTACGTCCCTGGTTTTAAGTTTATTTTGTTTTTGAATGTGACAAAAAAAGTGTTCTAATTCGGATATTTTCAATTTCAATGCAAAATCAAATTTCAACTTTTCATGTTAATTTCATAAGATTAAAAAACAGTGATGTAGGCTGTCATTCTGATTTTATTTCAGTAATTATTGCGAACTTTAAAATCAACATTCACTATATATCAGAGCCTAATTAAACAAAGATTACAACAAAAAAACCAAAAAAAAACCCCAGTTCCTGTGTTTGTTTGCCTTAGCAATTCAACGTCCGTGATCAGTAATACAATGTAAGTCATCTTCCTGGAGTCCCGGGTTCATATCGCAATGTCCTGACGAATCCCTTCCTGACACTCAAATTAAATACGAACGTTGATATTCAAGGAAATTGTACGTCAGATTATTTTGCCAATTACATGTAATTTGAATAAAACTGCTGGAAACAGTAGCCGTTGTTGATATTGATGTAAGCTACATAATTATGTGCACAATATTTGCATGTATACATGTTTTCAGTTACTTAATTTCAACACTAAAACTGACATTCTATTTGTCCCCATGTTAAGCACCGATCCATCCTCATCCCTATCAGCCCCGTGTATCAAAAGAATATTCTCTATTGTATTGTATTAGATTAGTCTATTCTAGTCTGTAGTGATGAAAGGATTAGATAGCAAATACAAGTATCTCTATCAAGAAATCAGACACAGTGGAAGGTGGTAAAATACAGTGGGACCTCGCTGCTATTAAGGCCATCCAAGTGACTGGCAATGTCTGTTTAGTGAGGTGGTCTCACAAGTGAGATTGAAATAGGGTCGAAGAATGATAATCAGACTGAATATTGATGGTCTTTAGTGGTCTGATTAGTGGGGTAGTCTCCAAAGCGAGGTGGTCCGTTTAGGTGAGGTTCCACTGTAGGCTACAAGTAAGAGAGTTCTGGAAGACGATACATTTCAGGGGTACATTGTACAAATGTATATTGACCTAGGCTATGGCTAATCAATGTATATGCATTTATCTGCTTTTAAAGAGGACTGTATTTCAAGTCTCTACTGACACAGGTGTTGATTGAACAAAAAAGTGCAAAACAAATCAGCTACCGTGCATAGAAATGTGCATTCCCTCTGACCAGACATTTGACTCAGTCTGCCTCTGACCGAATCAGTCAATGATAGGCTATACGTGTTCATTTACATTGTAACCTCCCTACATTGTATTTAGACCAGCCGGAGGCATATGATACATAATGATTATATTATGTAATACATGTATTTTATATGTCTCTGGACCAGTCATGTGAGTATAGCACTAATTATTAATTAGCTATTAATTAGCTTAAGATATTCTAATTAGTGAGGCGGTTTCACAATTAAGTGAACTGCTTGTTAAATATAGCCTAGCTAAGTCTTAAATATTGTGAGGTGGTCTCGTAAGTGAGATGGTCTTTAGGCGAGTTTCCATTGTGCTTATCCAGATCTACATGTATATTATAACATACTTGCCAAGTCCCCCCCCCCCCCCATAGATAATCGGGTAGACTCCCGATATTTAATGTAAAATTTTGATAATTTCGAATGAAAAATCAAATGTCTCTGCCATGAAAAACGTCAATTTCCCTATTAATTCTCATAAAATTAAGAGTCTCCTCCATCAAACTGACCCCCCCCCCCCCATAATGATTTTTCTAAGTTGGCAAGTCTGTTATAACGATAACTGAATTAATTCATTTTAATAGGTCTAGTCAGAGACGTATATAACACATGTGTTATATACGTCTCTGGTCTAGTTCTACAGGTATAGTGGGGAAAACAATTAACCCCCCCCCCCCCAAAAAAAAACAAACAACAAAAAACAAAAACAAACAAACAAAAGAAAAAACCCCAAACAAAACAACAAAAAACTAGCTTAGCTAAATGTAAGCCGAAATCCGCGCAATGTAACCTTGGGCCTACCTAGGCTAAATCTACTCGTTTCTGAAAATCCGGCTGCGTTAGATGTCAAAGGATGTACAATTAATTATCTATGTCTGAATGAATCATTTCTTGATAAAAAACGATGTGTAATCATAAAACAAGTTGTTTGTTTAATCTATATTTTACAATAGCAACTGGATAAGGTATTCATATCGGTAACCGGGCAATCTTCCAATAGCTCTGTCTGCTAGTTACCTAACCGATTCACACAGACACTGATAGTTCGCCAGGTAATCCAGTCTACTGACGTAATGTGGGGTTTGTGTGTGTGTAGGTTGAAACGGAGTTCAAAGGTCCTCTTCTCCACTTCAGCGACTCTTTCGAGGATGGTAAGTAAAACTTAAATTGTTTAACTTATTCTGATTAGATGCAGGTTTAATTATGCACATTGTTTGACTTTGGATAGAATAAAATGACCCTAGTATCGCGATTAACCATGTGTCTTATAATAACAACATACACTAGATGAAATCTTGAATTCGTTGAACTCGTTGATATTGTCAATTTCACTTCACGTGTCTGACCGAGTCGTTGTATTATGGTAACTTAGTACGCATGTACTTGGACATTACTTCCCGTCCCATTTTGTTTTGATATGCGACTGCTTGGTGATGGGTAGCGGTTGTTCGTCTGATCAGGTTTGGCCCATATTTAGCTAACTAGATCTATCAATGTTATAGTCATATCATGCTTATAGTAATAACTCTGCGAGCAGAAGCTAGGAAGGCACACTGAACTGATTAGAGTTGAAGCACCTGAACATATCAAATTACATTGCTGAAATTGTTGCGCAACAACTTTGCTAAGGGGAAGCCACTTCTCTAACTTTGTCTTTGAGATGCATCATTGTTCCACCAAAATGAAGGTGGGTCAGGGTTCACACCAAGATTAGTTGAGAAAAAAATAGCCAAATAGGATTTGTCAAAGATAAATGAAATTTTACTCAGCAAAACCGTGAATTATGATATGTATTCCAAACAATGTCAATGCCAATGGACAGGTAAATCCTACATATGAACAAGTTAATAATCACTTGCAGACACTTCTGTCTTCACTAACTATAAGTTAATTAGGGTCCTATTGACCACATACATGTAACATATTTCCACAAGCAGACCACTCATTTCAGATTTTATTTGAGCAACATGTGGTAAATCTAGGCAGTGTTAGGCCCTTGAGCCTAACGTGCAGACTTTTGGCTCAATGTTAGAACGCTGGTCTCTTAATCGGGTTCGATCCCCGGCTAGGGCCACAACACTGGTGTTGCCGGTAAATGGATTTTCCGCCCTATCTTGATGATGACTGTCCTTTCCTTAAAGCATGGATCACCACATGGGGGGTAGCTACCGTAAGGCCGAAGTGCATGGATCACTCATGGGGGTGATACCGTAAAGTCGTAACGGGACAAGGACCTCAAAATTAAGATGGGGAGGAATGTGGTAAATCTAGGCANNAAGGACCTCAAAATTAAGATGGGGAGGAATGTGGTAAATCTAGGCAGTGTTAGGCCCTTGAGCCTTACATTTGGTTTTTGGCTCAATGGTAGAACGCTGGTCTCTTAATTTTGGGGTCGCGGGTTCGATCCCGGCTAGGGCTACTAAAAATAAAATCAGAAACAATATTTTTGAGCCAATTTATACATTATTCTTAACATTTCGTTAAAACTGCAATATGTGGTGTGAACCTTGTAGCACTGATAAAATCTTACACTGTTGTGTGTTGTGGACCCGTATTACCGGAGGGAAACAATATGCAGACAAATCCAAAGTGAGGCTCCAATGAATGAATGAAACTGATGTGATCAAAGCAAATTCAAGTCATTTATTTAATTGTGATGTGATAGTGCATGTGAGGCAGAGCTGTCTTTGAAGTAATCTTCTCACAGGTGATCATTGTCTTTTACGGACAAGTGTCAACCATTTTGACTGTTATATATATTCAGTTGGTTGTAGTGTTGTTTAACTGCCAACTCAAAAAATCTGAATCATTGACTTAAATATTGTATTGTTGTATTGTTGTTTAACGTCCCACTCAAGAATATTTCACTCATATGGAGACGTCATCGTTGCAGGGCGACAATTTTGCCTTTGCTCAGCACTTATGGCTGTAGAGCAGGGAGGGTTCTTTAACGTGCAAACAACTACTGTGACACAGGACCTCGGTTTTGACTGTCTCAAAGACAAAGACAGGGTTACTTAAATGGAGAGGTCTCTGTATGTCAGTGATAGGCCACAATTTTGGCCCATGCATAGCACTCATGGGCATTCATTGGGAAGGGAGGCTTCTTAGACATACTGACACGTACTGCATCACAAAAATTAAAGCCTTGGCCTTAACTATTTCATCTGAAGGGTGGGAACAACGGACTGCAGTAATGCACAGTTTCCAACCCACATCCTCACAACCAGAAGGCTAGTACACTAAACGCTGTGCCCTGATGCACCCAGCTGGTATACTTGTACGAAGACTTGTGAAATTTATTTTCAACTAGTCTATAGAGGGAGACTAAATGCACAATTAATTTAAAATCATGCAAGGTTAATCTACATGTTTGTACCGGTACATGTAGACTGTACATTTGCACTTGTATCGTTTCACATCAGGTGCACTCAAGTGGAGTTGATCCACTTTCACGTAACACATGAGCTTGCATGGAGACAGTACCGTTACCGTTACCATTAGCTACATGTATGCAGCTGCATGGGCCTTTGTGGCCTGGAGCTTAGCATGTTCTACTTCCGATCATGAGGTCCAGGTTTGAGCCCAAGCCATGCTATGGTTGGCTGTGCTGTCTTTCAGATGAGATAGTAAAAACCAAGGTCCCATGTCACAGTAGGTGTTGGCACAAGAACCCTACCCGCTTTATGACCATAAGTGACAAGCACAGGTAAAATTTGTCACTCTTTTAACCAGCACACGGCGATGTCTCCATGTAAGTAAAAGATTCTTGAGTGGGACATACAATAATATTATAACCAACCAAACACAGCTGCACAATTAAGATATTGAAATTTCATGGGGAATTTTGACAATATAACCTAGATCTAAATGTATATCAGCTTGTGAGCTTGTGAAAAAAGTCTTAATGAAGCAGGTATGATGCATCATATTACATGTATTTATATATATATACATGAACACTAAGCAAAGGACACTACATTTCTTTCTTATTCACTCCTTATTTCCTTTTCGTGGAAATGAAGTCAACTCTGATTAATCTTGTTCATTTTTTCCTGTGACGTCAGATGGATATTGTGTTTATTGATCACTCATCAGTGGTTAGCATGTTTGCCTTCTGATCATGAGGTCATGAGTTCAAACCCACATTAAGCTAGCCTGCGGTTGGCTGTCCTTGTCCTTCGGATGTGACAGTAAAAACCAAGGCTCTATATCACAGTAGGTCACCTGGTGTCGGCTTGTTATAAAGAAACCTCCCTCCTCTGTGGCCATAATTTAGTGCCAAGCGTTCATGTAGGCAAGATTTGTTACCCTTCACTGGCATACGGTGATGTCTCTATGTAAGTGAAAGGTTCTTGAGTTGGATGTTAAACAACTATACACACAATCAAACACCAAGTATTTCCCTCGGCTTCTGAGAGAGTTATACTTTTGAAAGACAATAAACTTGCTATATATATCCGTTAAGCTCATTTATTAACTTAAGTGGTACAGTACCGGTATATTATAGCTCTGTTGTGCTTAATGTACTGTTACTGTTACATATACATGTACATACATGTACATGTATATAAGTGTTTAAGGGCATTTTTATAATCACTTCATTCCAGTATTCAGCTAATGTTATCAAACAGAGACAGGGCTCTGAAATGATAATGTCATTAATTTAGTTTTGACAAACATCTCCTTTAATCACATTTGTATTTCTTAATTGTACTAGTGTAATGGTAAGGAGAAGTTCAACTCGTGTAAAACATGTACATGTACATTCTATATAGAAAGACGACAGAATACATTATGGACACAACAAAACCAGTCTTTATCTGGATGGAGTCTTTTTGTTTCAATACAGATTGACTTAGTTAAATTCAGATGGTAAAACCAGGTACAGCAAAAATGCCTTATGTACATAATTGTAAAGTGGTTACTGAAGCAGACTGAGGTTTGACTATATCTGGTGGTCTATATATACTTTAGTACATCACATGATAATTTCTCAATTTATCATTGGATAACTACGCGAAAACTATTTAGTGTAAAAATCATCTTGTCAATACGACAATAGTTCTGGCAATGACGTAATGTCTTGCAACAGAGTGTTGGCAGCAAGAGGGTTTTAAAAGTTATTTTAATTTGTTGATGACAATATTTTATGGCTCAAGTTTCAAGTTAATGTAAAACTATTCATTAATTCTTGTCCTTAGGGAAAAAAAAACATGTGATGTGATGTACTAAATCTATTATGGACCTCTCCCTTGGGAACAGTTTTCCTATAGTGTTGTCTGGTGAGGTATAGTATCCTCGCCTTGCGGCTTGGGTCCTATACCTCACCAGACAACACTATAGAAGAACAGCTGCCTCGGGAGAGGTCTTTAATAGATTAATAGTAGCTTTTACTGTAAGTTTTTGAACAGGGTGTACATGTACATGTATACATGTACATATACATGTACACAAGTGGTTGCTGAAGCAGGTTTTTCCGTACATGTATCTTTATAACGAGGAGGTCAGCTGTATACAGAAGTGATCACTGCAGCAGGTTTTTCCATACATGTATCTTTATAACGAGGAGGTCAGCTGTATACAGAAGTGATCACTGCAGCAGGTTTTTCCGTACATGTATCTTTATAACGAGGAGGTCAGCTGTATACAGAAGTGATCACTGCAGCAGGTTTTACTGTATGTTGTATGTTTATGACCAGGAGGTCTTTATACACGGGTGGTCACTGTATCAGGTTGTACTATATCTTTATTACCATGAGGTCTTTATACATTTGTACATAGGTGGTCACTGCAGCAGGTTTGACTGTGTCTTAATGTCCAGGTCTTTAAGTAGGTGTTATTTGCAGTAGGTTTTACTATAAATCATCACCAAGGAGTCCATATACACATACAGAGGTAGTGCTTGCGGCAGGTTTACTGTACATGTATCTTTATGACCTATAGCCGCTATATCTCTTTACACATTACATTAATGGTTTCTGCAGCAGGTTTTAGTTTACTGTATATAATCTTTTTTACCAAGAGGTCTTTATATTGCATATAATATACACATGTACATTGTTTACACTGTTCATGAGTGGTATCTTCAGTAATTCCTTTTGGGATTTTGTCAGGGTTGAGGGGCAACAGTAAACAGCAGCAAAAGAAAACGACCCCAGACAGAATCCCAAAAGGGATTAGTATCTTTGAACAGCAATTTTTACTGTATCTTTATGATCTGGAGGGTTTAATACATGTGTATACACAGGTGGTGTCTGATCTATGCATTCAAGTGCTTAGAACATGGCTTTCTGTCAAAACAGCATCATGTTAACAAGAATATGAATTTTCTAAATTCTTAAAAGAAACCCAACCAATGAGATCTCTCTACAGTACTCTAGCAAAGAAAAAAAATATATGGCCATACATTAAGATAATGGTGTTTGCTTCAGCTACTACAGCTGTGTCACTTTTATTTATGCCCTGATATTGAAGTTTCTGAAGAGGTCCTTATCTAGACCCGATTTATGTGTTTACCACACTAAGTCATAAAATGAACAAAATATAATCATTAAAATTACAGAGTTTGTGATCAGTGTAGAAATACTAGTTATTCTCTCGACTGAGTTTTTAGCTCACCTGAGCCGAAGGCAGTTTTTGAAATTTTAATGAATTTTTTCAACTTTAAAAAATGGGGGGGGGGGGGCATGTTTTTTTTTTTACATTTACGGCTTCCTTTTTTTAACCACTGTAGGAATTTGATGAAACTTGGCAGGGTTGAAGTACTCAAGGTCCCCTACAAATGTTGTTGTTTTTTGGTTGGATCCACCTAGGGGTAGTAAAAGGGGCGAGGTCAAAGAGGTCCATGGTATGGACAAAAACTTTATAAGGTGTTATTGCAATAGATATACAATGTATATGTGCAAAAATTACCAAATATAGGTACCAAAATTACCTGAGGTACCTAAAAAGCAAGGTACTATTACTAAACTTACTTATTGTTTATATCCCGGATTTACCAGGCACCGAAATTACCTGACACCTATACTATAACTCCACTATTGGATTAGGGATTGTCTCAAGACCCTCCCATTACTGTGGCCCTTGGCGAGTATATCATGGGCTGTGTGAGGATCTAATGTAAACATTCTTATGTTGAACATTAGTAGAATTAACGTGAACATTATTCAGACCTACTGTTTAATTTGTATTTTCAGGCGGAAAGTAAAGAAAAAGATTGGTGGAAGAAAGCCAGTTCTGTGTATGAATTTTCCGCCAAAGATATAGATGGAAACGAGGTGTCGCTAGAGAAGTACAGGTCAGCTTTTACTTCATGAACAGATGAGGTTTAAAAAAACAAAGCAAAGAAGAATGGGAAATTATAAAAGCATTAGTAATAGTAGAACCAGAGCTCACCCTGTAGTTAGCCAATTGAGCCATTGACTAATTTTTCTCAAAATTGGCTAGAGAAATTTCTTAATGACTAATTTTGTGGCCGATAGTTTTGTTTTATTTTACAGCACATAAATGGGTCTCTATCTGTTTGTGGTTTTAAAGGAGGTCTGAAAGCAGATTTCTCTTACTGTATATAAGGGATAGGGGTTTCATATTTCATACCGGTACATACATTCACCATATCAAGTCCTACATTTTGATACCAAGATATTTTATCTTGTGACCTTGATCTTGAACTTTGACCTTGCAATAGTTGTGAAGCGGCTTGGAATAGAAGAATCTATTGAGAAACTTTTTCTGCGGGAGAGGGTGGGGGGGGGGGGTATTTTGTCCCATTAGCTTTGCTATTGCCATAGTAATTTAAGGTAGGTCCACATGTGTAACCTTCACTTTGAGCCACGCTTTTATTTAACATGTAATGGCAATAGCTAAGCTATTGTAATTTGATCAAAGAAGAATAAAACCATGAAGTTAACTGCATAGTCTCAAATGTCATGTGCAATTTCAAATACATAAAACACATAATCCACATGATCAGTTCGTTTTACAACATCAGTTTTAGACATAACGTTCGACAATGTAATAATGGGCATTGTGTATAATGATTAATCTATGCGTCAGAATAAAGTTATATTAAATCAATTATATCAAATTATTTGTGTTTCTACATGTATCTTTGTGACAAAGTATACAAACATGTACATTAACTTCTCATGGAAATAGATATAATGTGAAATTTATTTATTCATGTATTTAATGTAATATATATTCAAAGGAGCTCACTTAATATGCATGAAAATGACAAATTTACTTCAGCAACATCTTTCAGAAATCAACATTTTCACGTGGGAACAAATGCATTGATTGTAAATCGAATTTGTTGTATATTCTCAGAATGATTTTTAGCTCATGCGGACGAAAGTCTGGGGAGGGTCAAGGTCTGTAGACAAAGTTTTAAACTAGGCTATACTGTATACAAGAAATAAATGTGTGTACCGGTACTGCCTTTCATGGATTTTCAAATGGAATCTATTTCACTGGTATAAACTTTCACGGTTTATGATCGATATCACATACATGTAAACACATATATATACATGTACATGTATATCACATTAACATTTGAGTGTATGAATATTTGCGGTTGAACATCATGTTCAACTGCGAAAATAGCAAATATTAGTACACAACGAAAGTTGCTTGTTATACAGTATTAATATTTCACATGTGAATTCCTAATGAGTAGAACTTTCATTTAGGGCCATGACTTTTGACCTTTCAGTGGCCTTGACCTTGGACTTTGACTACCGGTACTTTTTGAATACTCACCTTTTTCAGGCTATATCAACCTTGCTCAGGAGGCCACCTCACTAATCAGACCAGTTTTATCCAGTCACTTGGGTGGTATTAATAGTGAGGTTCCACTTTATATGTATGCATTGGAATCTATTCTGACAGACCACCTTTCTAGAGGGACTGTTTTTAAAAAGATCAAGAGTCTTTCAAACAATTCTTTTATCTTCTCTTTTTATCTTCTCTTCTTGTCAAACCAAATTTCTGTGGCTGTGTTGGTAGTCTCTCATAATAGATTCTCCAGTTTCCTTATTGACACACAATCACACTTAACTTATATCAGATAATGTTTCTGTATCAAGTTCATACATGTATACTGCAATGATGCATACTTTATATTCCTACTGGTAATTGAGTAGCCGATTGGTTAGCGTGATTGACTTCCAGTTGAGAGGTCCGGGGTTTGAATCTGTGCAGCACCACGCTGCGGTTTGCCTTCCCTGTCTTTCGGATGAGACAATAAAAACCGAGGTCCCGTGTCACAGTAGGGGTTGGCACGTTAAAGAACCAGCCTGCTCTACGGCCATAAGTGCCCAGCATAGGCAAAATTTGTCGCCCTTCACCGGCACACAATGATGTCACTATATGAGTGAAATGTTCTTGAGTGGGACTGTAAGTAACAATATATACAGTATATAAACGGTAACTCAGTATGGATCATATTCTGGTCATTGACAATAATTTATTTATGATTAATGAATTCACAAGTACACAGACATTCTGTAAATAGGTATTATTTCCTTCTTTTGTACAGGGGCCATGTTCTAATTATTGTGAACGTAGCCTCAAAATGAGGCTTCACAGCCAAGAACTACACTCAGCTACAAGACCTGCACGACGAGTATGCTGAGTCCAAGGGCTTGAAGATCCTGGCATTTCCATGCAATCAGTTTGGGAGTCAGGTATGTGATTAACTACAGTATACATTTCATGATTACAAATATCTGTTACTGGCCGGAGGGGGGCCCTGTTCTGGCTCAGTGGTTTGTATTCAACTTCTAATTGTGAGGTCATGGGTTTGAATCCATGTCACACTGTGGTTGACTCACTGCCTTCTTTGGATGAGACAGTATAAAACAAGGTCTATTATCTTGTGTCACAGTTTGTGTCAGCAAATAAAAGAACCCTTCCTGCTAAATGGCAGTAAGTGGCTGGTAGAGGTCAAATTAGTCACACTACATCAGCATTGTTGGCATCTCCATACTGTATACAGGGAAAATTTTGCCCCCGTTTTATTTTTGCCCCTTTCACCCCATTGGCAGTGAGCGAATTCAAAACTGGGCAAATTCGAAATGGTAAATTTATCAAATAGAATAATGACGAGACTGGGCGAATTTAAGATGGGGCGAAATTGTTTACAAGAGCAGTAGGGCGAAAATAACACTGGGTGAAAATAACCCTGTATACAGTATCAAGATCAAGTAATCAAGAATTATTCTAGTCAAATTGGGGAAAAAAATACCTGTATTTTGCATTGGAATTGGGGCCATATATAGACCCTGTAGGAACTACAATGTACAGAAAAAGGCCTGGATGTTCCAGTGATTGTTGATAACATTTTTTTGTGAATGTTTGTTGGGAAAATTCTTACAGAAAATTTGATATTATTTATAACAGGAACCAGGCACTGAGGAGGAGATAAAAAAGTTTGCTACAGAAAGATACAATGTCAAGTTTGATCTGTTTAGTAAAATCAATGTGAATGGCAGTAATGCACATCCACTCTATTCTTATCTCAAGATGAAACAGCGCGGAACATTTGGAGAGTAAGTACATTTATATTACTTCTTAAGTCATAGTCACTTATTCACTTGTAGCCTGAAAAACTTGAAGCGTAAGGAGCCACCAGACTCAGTGGTTAGTTTGTTTGCCTTCTGATTGTA
>JACSZP010019741.1:0-16122 GCA_016161895.1 Pinna nobilis
GACGGTGATCGAGGGTGGAACGGGCGACGGAAAATAAAATGGCGAAAATGTCCCTGTATACGGTATATCTAATGGTAGTTTTCGGTCTCCGTAATCTTGTAGTCTTACATATTTGTGGTAAATAATTTTATTTTTGTCTTTGTTCAAATACATACACTTCCTAACTATAAACTCAACTTCCCTAGAACAAGTAAATATTGTCAATAGCATGCAAATCTTTTATAGAACCTATCTCAACAGTCAAATGACAATTCTATACACCAACAATTAAGACATGCATAATTTCTTTTGATAAGTGAAATCGGAACAGCTCAAGCAGAAGAAACGCGACTATGACACGGCGGAACGCGAAATTCTGAAAGCTGTGGGCTTTAAAGACTCTTGAAAAAGTAATATTGTAGTCACATAAATTCTCCAGTTGGTAAATCGAATGTGAGAATACGAGCAATCAATAAGTGATTGAACATCTATTGAAGATAAGTACAGGGTATTCTTATGTTCCTTTTCACGAGTCAGAAGAGTACTTCTTCAGCCTATATAGATATACAGGTATAATGTCAATAAGGAGATGCCCCCACGTGTGGTTTTATCTTTAAATGTCCAATAGAATGCTATGTTTTGTTGTTGAGTAGTTGAAGCAATACTTAGCTGTCAGGTAAATGCTTCCGATCTAATTGGAATATTTACCAGCCATTGGTATTGCACACGATAGAAAGCTCTTGACGTTATTTCAATGCACGAATGTTAAATTGTGTGCATTGAAACCCTGACCGTTTACGCGTATGTATATGTGTAAGGGGGAAGGATTGGCGTTTACTAGTACAAGTTGATGCCTGTTAAAGGAAGACTGTTAATCTACGAATCGGTTTAAAGCCATACACTTAATCAAATCGAAACACCAAGTAAAGATCTTTATTTATATCAATGTGTTGATAAAATATGTCAATAGTTTAAATGTTCGGTAGTTACGCGTATTTTTGTTTGTAAATGGTATCTGAGATAATCGAATCAAAAGGACTAGAAGAAAATCTATTCGGTAACCTTTAAGATGAGTGCCATAGATCACAAATAAGTATTGAGATTTTACTTAAACGGTTTTGTCTTCTGGAAATAGTGAAGGAATTTACGGAATAATAACCGACACCCTGAGGCTTGCAATTATAGATAAATGAACCATGTTTATAATAGTAAAGTACGGGAATAACGAGTCCTTGTTATGTAATCCGAGCTGTGCAGTAGTGAACTTGTTAACCAGTATAAAAAGAAGGACTGGATATGGAAATTCTAATGTGATAGTGGACTTGTCTGACGAAACCGGTAAGTAATAAGTAAGGGTTTAACTACAATGGTACCTCGATATCAAGACCATCCAAGTGACTGATTAAAAATTGTCTGATTAGTGAGTTGGTCTTCTAAGTGAGGTTGAAATATGATAGGTGGGCTAATTTTTTATGGTCTCTTAGATGAGGTGGTCCGAGGCGAGGTTCTACGGAATATAAAGACATGTTAATCAGACTTGGATTCATTGTCCAATGTTTTAAACACCGTAACTACAGAGAGGCCTTTTCAACGGCGTCTACTTACCATGTGCTGGCTGTGTTTGTCGTTCATGTTTCTGGACCTTGAATATCAACAATAAATTTCAAAATAAAATAGTCATGTATGTTGTCAAATTAATATGTTGTAGAATGTTACAATACTGTTGGCATATAAGATCATAATATATGGCTTCTTTTTGCATGTTGGCTGTCTTTCTTCCTATTGCACAGCTTCATTAGTTATTTTTATGTTTCTGAATTGACATCATTGTAAATGATGCACTAGGGTATTCTCAAACATACCCATGTGTTGTCTCCCATTTCAATCATTGCATTATTTACTAGTAGTTTATCATTTTGATTCAAATTATACACATCTCCTCCGTGACTAAACTATAAACAAATAAACACCATCATCCTGTCTGATACACTTAATATGATACAATACTTAATAATCTGATATCTGATATTTTCCACCAGCTTACCAGACCGTTTAATGTACATGTATATTATTTATTATCAACAAACGTCATCATGACGACAAAAATTACGAGAGTTAATGGAATTTTGAAAACCTTCGATTGAACTATGAAATTAATAGTGTAACTATGTATAGTGCGTGTAAATATACCATGTGTGTCGATCCGCAGAGGTGCCGTAATAATTTGAGCGTGCCTATATGTGACGAAGGTCTGGGTTCAAATACTAGAAGCGAAGGACCTAAGTCTTTGCTATAGGTACGAGATTTTGGTTTACCTAGCTAGTCCTTTGTTTTGAATTAAAGGTATGAATCTTTCGTAGGAATCCAGTGCCACAGTAAGTTGTGGCACGCTACAGATCCCTCACTATTCCCTCAACCCCGAGTTCCTATAATATAGGTCAAATTTTAAGGTTTTCACCAATGTTTGGTCATCTCCCCTTATAAACGAAATATTCTTGAACCGCGAGACGTAATTACACTAGTAAAGCGAGTACAGTAGGTCAAAGTAAATATTATTTCTTCGATAAATCTCGTATAGTTTGGCTAAGTATTTTCGTCTTGCTCGTTACTTATGTGATTAATGCATTCTTAATCACAGATTAATTGTGTACTTGTGTCTACTATATCAAACCTGCATTAACCGATATAATCTACCTGCCGCATGATTAACATGCTTATCAAGTTCTTAAATCTTACCCTTTATAAAACTGCTCAGATTACTCATGGGCGGAATTCAAAGATTTGGAATATATTGATTTCTTCCTGTTTTATTCTCAGACAAAAATTTACAGATTGTTTTTCTCTACAATTTTATAAATTCTTCAGAGGAAAGTCATGAATCTGGAATACCTTTGCAACTTGTTAATTATCTAATTGTCATTTTGTAGACTGAATAAACGAAGAGTAAAAATTCAAAGTCGACTGGTATTTCATCCTAGCATTTGTGACAGTTTTCATGATCAGTACATGGAATTGTACTATGCTTAATAAAATCCCAAAACATTGCTGAGTATATTTGATCAAAACTATTTAAATGCTAGTAGTAATTAGGCAAGCTGAGGAACGAATCTTAGCCGTTTGGCGCAGAATTATTGCTGATACCAGTAAACACATATTATGAAAATTGACAACAGATCTGCTTGAACCTAGAACGATCGTACCAAACTCATACTTAACTTCATTTATTTATCAATCAAATACATGTCGACTACGAAGGTAAAAAAATGACACTTAATTGTCTAACTAACGTCTAGGTAAATTACAGGGGATCCGGTGTCTCAGAAAGCATACATACTTACGCATAGGAGTTTCGAAATCCAAGTACAAATTCTATTGTTCGAGGCAGGAGGAAGAAAAATAAAGTTTCGTGTAAAAACAAATATTCAAAGTCACTTGAATTTTGTCTGCATGAACTTTATCTGGGTTGCTTCATTATGAATCTGATTGTGGAACTTGAGATAAACCAGCATTTCTACATTGTTGTTTTACTGATTCATTTCGAAGACTGTTGTTTTACTTATTCATTTCGAAGAAAAAAAAGATTCTTTTGTGACAATGTTAATGTTACAAAGAAGTCATTTTAATTCATTTCGAATAGTGACAGACCTGGATATGCTTTAAAAGATAAGTGTGTAAGATCACATTTAAAAGTAAGACTTTAGCTTTTACATGTATATACCGGTATTTTGGGAAATATTTCCTAGAAAAACGACGCCATATTGAAGTATAAATAGTCTTGTTGTAAAAACAAAAATTGAAAATATATATATGTATATATTGCCTATATATCTGTATACCAGGTATACTAAATTACGTTATTGATTTTTTAACCCAGTCAATTTTAAATCTTATTTATTTGAAGGAGAAAACATTCCCCTCCCCATTGGTTCAAATATATCCAGGGTTGACTGCACTTTGACCAGCAGATTTGTTTCTCTCTGAGTGAACAGGCAGTGAATACCGTCATATATACGTCATTACTCGTACTCGTAGAGTGATGGCCTACCTCTGAGCGATAATTATAGGATTATATTCAACCTTCAAATCGTCTTGAATTAAAATCGTAAGATATAACATACTAATGTTCAGTAATCTAGTACATAGCTTAGAAATAAGTCGACAAAGTATATATGGGTTTTATGAAACTATTAAATGAAAGAGCATGACGTGGGTCGTATTCCAGCTCATGACGCGTTTCAGTAAATATCTAAGGGACATAGGTTCGATTCAGATTGCACCACGACGAAGTAAATTGTGAATTCTTACGTAAGTGACCGCTTGGCAAAATATACCGATATCAGTATCATACAATTTTAATTATAGCGATCCATTTTAATCAAGTATAGTATACTGGGAAATGCTGAAACTTAATAAGCCTAAAAATGCTTATAACACATGTATCAAACTACTCATTGTTCATCAGCTTATTATAATAAGTATGGTACATGTATATATCAGATGAATTATGCACATCATTGTTGAATGAAGCTGGAGCTAGCTCCGACATCATTCAAAGACCGACAAAGCCAACCCTTTTAGCGGGTCTGTCATGATGTCTATTATTAATCTATCATGAAAGTACTGGCGGAAAGACCATAATTGAAAATTGATTTCGAATCCATTGTTTGTTGTACCGGAGTTTTGTTTCAATAAAAGTAACGTTCCGTCCACTATCGTCCAAAGTTATACCTATCAAATGTTATTAGTGTCCATGGTAATATAGATATTGTTTTGATCGTGAATTTTTTAATCTTAATATCGCACTAGTATACAAAGTGATCATTTATAAATTGATTGTGATCAATGCAGCCATTTTTTAAAAGATACTCAAATATTGTTTGTTCACAACCCTTGAAATATTGACCTGAGGGGGTTTCATTGACGTCGAAATAGAATCTGGATTTATTTGTCGTGTGCCATATCACCCATAGTCAATTCTTGTATTAAACATTTGCCTTTTAAAACTTCTCTGTCCTAATGAACAAGAAACTGTTAAGATACTGGCCTCGTCTACTCGCAATTCTTAGGTAACGATATTTTCGCGATCGATTTCGATTTTGTTGCCATATCTATTGATTAAGTTGAAAATGATGGAATTTGGTGCCGGCTAAAATCACAACATTTATTAACTTTTAAATTTGTATCGAAAATGTTTTAATTCAAGGTTCTATGGAAACATTCATCTTGGTCATTATCCGTCTTGGACTTACCCTCCGAGGTCATCTTAAGTGCTTGTGTTTTGATTCGGGGAACTGTCTACTTATCCTCTTTTGTTAACAACCCTTTAAATATGATTAATTATTTCTTCTTCATTTTCTATTTTTCCATTAAATCAATAGGCCTATCATTTGACAGTAAAATTCTTTTTTATCGGACGTCTTACACATTGGTTCTCACTAATCAATATAAAATGGTAGATACAGTCACAATACGTCCATGAGACAAAATATGAATAAAGGAGAAAACAGCGCAAATATAGACCGCTCAAATTTCAGGATGGGATCAGGTGACATGGAGTAGTAACTACCTCCTATTGAACGCCACACCAAAGTCCACAGTGGAATTTAAATAAAAGAAGAGAGGAATGATACCAGAACCTTCATGAAAAAAGTTAAACAATAAGGATCTCTATATCGGCTTTGGAATGACTTTCAAGTGGAATTTAATCATGTTGTTACTTTAACATATTCTGTTCGTGTATTGGTGCATTATCATGAATGATTTTGAATTGATGAGTAAGATATAAGCGATGTGACTGCTCGCGTAATGTGCAATTAGAATAAAGTATCTTTTCATGGTATTGGTAATTATAAAGCAATGATTAATTTGTATATTCAATATGTCTAAGGTTACATTACTTGCATTTCAATTATCACAGTGTAAGATTAAATTCGACTAACGATGCTTTTAAAATGAACGTAAATTGAAGAATAAATCAGCCACGACTTGTTCTCAGTATAAAGGGAAAATTGATTACCTGAAATAAACTGATCGCTTGATAACGGTGAATTTAAAATAAACATGAATTTCGTCGTTTAACTTAATCTTACTACAGACTTGAATGGTTTATTCATGTCTGACCTTCTATTAAATCTTCTTTTAATGAGATTTCAGGTTGATTTGTCGACCGATTTTTCAATTAAAAAAACTAATGTAAACCTTTTAGTCACTACGTTTTATTATTTATTTATTTATTTATTTATTTATTCATATTTATTTATTTATTTATTTATTTATTTATTTATTTGTTTGTTTGTTTATTAATTCATTTTTATTTATTTGTTTGTTTATGTATTTATTTATTTATTTATTTATTTACTAAGTATTTATTTATTTCCTTAATTATCTATCCATCTTTATAATTAGTCACTTATTGATTTGAGACTTATTTACTTATCAAATCATCTATGTATTAAATATCTACTTGTTCATTTACTTGGTCATTGTTTGTTAATAGTATGTTGGTACTAAAGCCGCGAAAAGATAAACACTCGTTGTTTGCTGTTAATGCTCGCGGTGATGTTGTTTTGTGCTACTCTCATGAAGCCCTCAAAGCATTGCCTGTAAATAAAAATTAAGATATTTTGTTTTGTTCTGAACACCACATTCCCACACAAACAAAATTTTAAAATTATTTATCCACCCGTGATTGGGCATGTACATTTGACAAATTATAATTATCAGTATCAGCTAATTTACTATCGTAAGTGGTACTTGTAGAAACACTACATGATAATTTTTATTCAGAGTATTGTCTCCTAAAACAGTTTTCTAATATTTCTTTTATTCCAAATGTCTTAAGATATATTATCCATACATTAAGTACCTCTTCTTTCAATAAGTCACCCCTGAAAAAAACTTTAAAAATGGCGCTATACAAATGATTTTAGTAGAAATTTATGAAAAGAATGTCAACATGTATAGGAATAATAAAACCGAAAGGCGACGAAACACGTATCCGTCATTAACTATGACAGATTTTGTTTAAGATATATTGAAAACGATACCTTATTATTTAAAGCACTGAAAGGTGAGCCAAACATGAATAACCTCAAGACAAAGATATGGGATAAAAAATGGTATACGCAGACGACAAAAGTTCTTATATGAATAAGCAAGTTGTCACTTTAAGGCGTAGCGAATGGTAAGCAAAAATTTAATAATGGATTTTTTCTTCCAGATCTTAAGAATATTAAAAATATGAATATGAGAGAAGTTCTGTGAAATAATACATATTACAAAGACTGAAATTTTAAAACCATAAATCACAATTCTGTGTATTGTGACGTTTACTTCATCCACCCATGTTTTTCCAGTTCAGTTGAAACATTATAATCTAAAAAACAAGAACGTCAAAACGCGTAATGGAATCCTCTCTTTGTTAAAGATGATTGTCACATAAGATCCCGAAAGAATTGTTCTATAATAAATTATTAAAACCTAATTCATATTTGAATTCAAAAAAAAAAATATATCAAAGACCTATCCAAAGGCATAAACGAAATATACAAAAATCGAAGACTGTAAGAGTTTATTAAACATACCGGATATTGCTTTCATTTGCTTTTTGAGTTATTGATTTTTACAAAATCAAAATCTATATTCAAGCTCAAGGAAAGGTGACAGGCGTGTTTACTTAATAAGTAGCTCAAAATAAATATAATTGCAATATCGCCTTTTCTAAGCACTTGAGTGTCGACTTGTATTGTAAGTGATATATAAATTTTATCGATCCACACAGTCTACATTAAACCTGTCAATCGTTTACTCGTTGATTCTCGTGAAACATGTTTCACCATCAATGATTGTCAATATTTTTAGCCTCTTGACAACAAACGATAGGAGAATTTTATGAGAAATATGTTAGAGAAATCGACTGATAAAGAGAACGGATTTACTGTTATTGAAATCAAGTGGTCTGGCTATGGAATTTATTAAGTGCGAGTACACAACGGGGAAAGATAACTTCTCGGTGTAGGTCTCACGTTGACAAGGTCACGAGAATGTTTGAAGTGCATTTGACAACAATCCATTTAAAGAAAAATTACAGCCTTACTTCTAGTTTGACCTCATGACAAACTAAAATATAACTATATTAAAGACCCGACACAGAAAGATCAAGTGCGCGTGAAATAGGACATATTGATTGATAATAGATTAGATAAACAGTGCTTCCTGATCCATCTAGTATCAGCTGATTGATACTCTAAATACCCATGCTTATAAAGTACAATTGCACTTTTAAATTTTCTTAAAACAATACATACGCCCTGTCATTGAATGGAATGCTGTCTGACGTGTTTCATACCAGTTGCTCAGCCGTTCTTTTCACACTGATTCTGACCACGGATTACTCCGTTTACCTGATCAAGATATAGGGCTCCGGTTTGTGTGACCGGTCAACAGGGGATGCTTACTCCCCCGAGGCACCTGATCCCACCTCTGATGTGTCCAGGGGTCCGTGTTTGCCTAATTTGATCACTGTGCGTTACCTTTACCTTTTTACACATAACTTGTACATCATATGCATATAGCGTGTGCATCATAACATCGACAGAGATGTTTATTACACTTTCAGTGATTTCATGTGAATATTCATTGTCACCTGTTTTATATTTCGTTCTTAACAAATTCTTAACTATTGCAAAGCATAATTAAATACTATCTCTTATTCACATTATGAAGCACATATACATGTATATGAATCCTGAAAGGGGCGGGGTCAGGTGGCTTCCCTACCATTATATATACCCACATCCGTCGATATATCTGATTTTAGTATAAAGAATGAAACATTCAATTTAAGCAAATTTCTATTTGTTGTCTTGTTACTCTGTGTTGCATACAAATCAAGAGGCGTAGTGGTTATCGTGTTCGACTTCTGACCGTGAGGTCCGGGGTTCAAGCCAGAACCGCGCTGCAGTTGACTGTTTGTATTTTTCGGAGAAAGCAATACCGATGTCCCGTGGCACAGTAGGTGTCAGCCCTTTAAAGAACCCTTTCTGTTCTACCGCAATAAGTGCCGAGCATAAGTAAAATGTGTCGCCCGCCATCGGCACACGTTGACATCTCCGTATAAGTGAAATATTCTTGAGTGGGACGTTAAACAACAATCCAACCAACCAACATACAGGTCAACGAGATCCACACATAAATGGGTGACTCCATATATGAATCCATTAAACACAAAACGAATCTCTGGTGGGATCAGGTGCCAAGGAGGAGTGGGCGTTTCGCATAAACATCCCTTAGTCAAACTCAAATAAATATAAGTAAGGAAAGAATCCAATTCATAATTGTTAAGGACAATTCAACAACTACTCCAAATAAGTAGCTGGAAGTCTTCGAAAACAGATTATACTAAGTTAGGCGACTTTCTGAAGTGGGATAAAGAGAACATCCTCATAATACTAAAGGACTTTTCCACAGCTATTTTCAAATAAGCAACTGGAAGTCTCAGAAGTCGGATTACACTAAGTGAGACGGTGTTCTGCGATGGCATAAACAGAACAGGCACAACTGTCAATCTCACAAAGTTAATATTTATTGATATTGCGGTTCATTGAATATTAAATTGATCAATCGTGAGATTAGATGATTAATAACCCACAGTACATTCCAGAGATCGTCAGATTTCTGTTGATAGATAAAGTTGGCTAACCGTCCATGCAAATGTCAGTTTAATAGCTCGATTCTTTTGTATAACTTATGACACTGAAAATATATGTGTCTAAATTGAAATTTTATTTTTCTATGAGAAGGTAAGTTTAATCATCTGAAACTACTACCGTGTTGACGGAACACAATTAGAATAAAAGGTTCTATCGGGTATCTTTTTTTTTAGAAATCTGCTAGATGTATTCGCTGGTATTCCATAACAATTAGCGATGGCCTCTTTAGATAAACCAAAATCATGGCAAAATTTGCAGGAAAAGTCGTTAGTAAAAGTGCATTACTACTAGTGGTGATAAAGAAATATTTTGCTTTAAACTATTTCCCGTTATACCTGCGTATTTATAACAGTAAAAATATGGGAATTTACAAGGTATTCAGGCTAGTATTTTTACATCCAGTAACCAGGCTCTAATATGAAGGTTTTGCTGTACCCATACTGTATCGACATGTGTTGTAATTATATTGACAATCATTGGTGCTATAAGGAGTAACAATCATCAATATCATCGCGTCAAAATTATGAACCTCAATAAAAATTGTGCAAACCTTTAACGAAATGTACATGAATGAATTCAGTATTCAAGTGTTTCTAAACCCTCTTTTAGAGCCTGGACTATTTTCTACTCTGCAGTGGAGCACAGCTTTTTCGTTTATTTGGTCATATTCCATTTATTCCGAGATCATGGCATTCGTAATGAACTACAACAGATTTTATAAATAAAGAACAATTCAAATTACCAAGATCATGACATATGCAATCACCTGCATCAACAGATTTTATGAATAAAAAAATAGTTCACATTAATTTTGGACAATTGTCATTATTAAATGAGGTTGTACCAATTACGAGACAAAGTTTTAAGCATAATATCCAATAGATTAGGAATTCCCTGTTTAGCCTTTTTTTATTTTTAGGTCAAGATACATGTGATATTGATACTTAAAAGATATTTTAGAAAACATTTTCCAATACACAAAACAGTCTTCTCGCTTGAGAAAGACATGTGTTGCCATATATTACATGCAAAGTGACATCTTGTCTTTCAAGGCCTTGTGATGTCATTCAATTTCCTATCAGATCCGATATATAGGAAGAGTAAAGTTTGTATTTCTGACGATAAAATAATGAGGATCCAATAATCATATTTATGTACATTTATAATATTCTACACTTTTTTCTCTATATTTCAGGGCTGGTGAAGGAACTGGACAATCACAAACACGACTATGCCAACAAATACCTAACCTCACACGAAACATATATTCTTGTTCAAAAGGAGGTTGCATCTGATACAGCCTCTGTGGACTCGGGATCGACGCCAAACCCTCCAAATTACCAGTATAAACCATTATTAGATAAATTTGAGGAAATATTTCCAAATTATAAACTACATGTCGATCATATACCAACAAAAGTTCCGAAGAAACGTGCTGGAAAATCACCTAGTCCTGCTGGACGATTTAGCTCCTCGAAATCTAAAAAAGCAGCAGAAACAACGACCGCCAAAAAGGCATCGGGGAAAAGGCGATAAAGTGAAACTTTTTAAAATCAAACGAGATGCAATCAAAATGTATCAACAATCGTCCTGTTATGTATGGTGTAAGGTGTAAATATGTAAATGATTGAAAAGAAAACGACTCTTATGAATATGTTAAGAATTAAGAATTGTTTATACCAAATTAAATACTTTTATATGTACATGTTTGTATTTCGTTTCCTTTTTGTGTATCTGCTATTTCTACCATAAATCACTTCATTTAACTACTGCATACAGTTAATTTCGTACCAATGCACTTGCAAACCTGTTTTAAATTCGCCCAGTCTTGTCATAATTCTATTTAAAGTATTCATCGTTTTGAATCCGCCCACCGACGATGTGGGCGAAAGTGGCATAACAAAAACGAGGGTGGACGTTTTCCCGTATATGTGCACTTGCTTTTTCAAAGTATGAGAGTTGAAAAGGAAAAAAGAGAGAATTGTGCCTTACTTCTCATGAATCCGTACATAGATTACATGAATACATGAATGTTTAAAGAGAACTTAGTAAGATTGACACAAATACTGATAAGTTTTAATTAAAGGAAAATTAGACATTTAAAAACTGTCCTCTTAATCATAATGTCGACGATATTACCATGAAGAACTATGGCCCAGACTCTGGAAATCTTGATCGAATACTGACAAACAGAAGTCAGCTGATTGTAGTTTCCACATTATCTGTGTCCAGAAATGGACATGATAGAAAATATATTTTAGGCCTACTTTCATAAACTAGTGGTTGTTTTAACCCACCGGTAATAGAGGCTAACAATATCGTTTCTTTATCTGGTAAGGTTAACATCAGTTTTTCAAATGTTCCGAAATCAAACAAATCTATCCCATTTGATTGTGAAAATAATAGAGGTTGATATGTGATATTAGTAGTCCATGGATTGTAAACTATGTAGATACAGTTGCTCAACAACCTATCTGTTTAGCACCTCATAAACCATATTGTAGGAGCAACACCAATAACTTCGTTTAAATGTAGGATAACTCGAAAGGGGCATAACTCTGCAAAAACAAATACTCGATTCCAAGTATGTATAAACTGGAAATCCATATTGTCAAAGCAGATCTAGATACCAACTTTTAAATCAAAATATCCATGTATGGAACTGGAACAGAGACAATAATTCTCTAAGTGTTCCAAGTCCAAGCTGACAGCTATAACTATAGAAAAAGATATTCGACCACAAACAAATACAAAGTTCAACTACATATTCCTTTAGTATCTCTATATACCAAATTTCAATTCAAATATCAATGTACATGTATGACTGAATACAGTTGATAAACAGAATCTAAAATGTGACAAAAGAACGTATTAACAAAAGTTGGGTGACAATAAAAGCCCCTGGCTTTATTTTCCAAATGAAAAAAGTTATTTTTAAAAACATCTGATTACAAAATCAAGATAAACAGCAGTTGGAAATTCTCTCTTAGACCTCATAGCAATGCAATTATGAAATTTTAATTTGGAAAAATCGGAATGAAGATGATCGGAGCTTCAATCAAGATTACCTGGAAGTTGATATGGCACACATATGCTATCCAGGTTTGCGAGTCTTCTCATGTTAATAGAAAGACACAACTCAAACAGCAGAAGGACGACTAGAAAGACAGACCCAATACAACACTTAAAACCTCCTGGAAACGCTGGGGGCAGTATGATGTATTGTTCTTTAACGTGACTTCACTTATATGGAGACTTCCACAATGCCACTGGTGGAAGACATATTTGGTCAATGATTGGAACTTAGGGCCATTACGCAGTGAGGGTTTTATCACATGCCAACACCTACTGTGATACGAGACCTTGGTTTTTACTATTCCATTTGAAAAACTGCTGAGGACTAATGAGCAGACTTCTATAAAACAATAAACACAAGAAATCATTAACCTTGCTTGAACTTCACTTGGGCAAAACCTTGGTTTTAATGCATTTCTTTGTCATTATTATAAGTCTCAAGTGTTTGAATATACATCACAACTGCAGACCCTCCTACTATAAAATACACCGACTGCCTTCCATTTAGTTTCTTCGTATGGACATTGCTATGTACTTTCATTATGATAACTAACACAATATTCTCATCGTAACAATTCACTGGAGACAGTTGATGTCAAATCTTCTACCTAGACGTCTTACTTTGCTACTTTTAAAATACAAGTTCATGATCTTTCACTCAAATTAGGACTTCACCAAAAACTGCTTTATGGTTTCAAATTTTGACATATAACCGGCAATATCTTACTAACAACTGAAATCTTGAAATGTAATTGGTTGTCTTTGATCACGTGAAAACAGTGGATATTCAATACAGCTTGTGATTTTCTAATATGGGGTTGCTGGGTTTTAAATGGGGTTGATGCGAGAGCTATCTCCCTTTGTTGGCACAGTTTCCCAAACAAAGATGGCATTGAACGAAAGCAGACGCCGGTTCATTGACACATCGGATGCCATATTTTCTAATACAAGGATCAAATAGAATGCCGAATATATACTGAAAGCAATCCATAAGTCTGCTACCGTATTTCCCAAGTACTTGCAGAGAACAAAAAGCAGGACACTTGCTGTAGGTAGGCATAATGATATGATGAAGTCCGACTGATCGAACCGCTTGACAACCTCCAAGGGGGTGAGCGATACAGGGCATTGTCGTTTGAAACCTGTTTAAACTATCTAATATGATATATTCGTTACATGATGTGCAGTTGACTGAATATGATATAAACGTGGTTAGTAAATTCTATATGGGGCTCGAGCTTCTTCGCTCTCGCCCCATATGGAATTTACTAACCACGTATATATCATATTCGGTCAACCACACACCATGTAACTAATACTATTCAATAGTCATTGAGCAGTGGATGACTTTTAATGAGCCATCATCTTCTTTGACAATGAATCTTGGTTTTTACTGTCTAATCCAAAGGACAGGAAACCCAGCCCTGCTGTGAGCTACAACCTGAGATCTATTGCTTTCAATGTAAAACTCTATCAAAAAACTATAAACAGCACATGTATACTACATAAAAGTGACAATCAACAAGCTGTTTTTACATAGTTTTAATGTCATCTACATGTACATAATTTAATTTGATATTTACAATTGCAGATCTACAAATAATGAGACTGATACGTAAAAAGTCTTCTGGCAAACATATTAAGAAATAAGAATATAAATCTTGCTTTACGCAAGATTAATAAAAATTCTTAATTGATTCTGATGAGGCCTACACATAACCATCAGAACAACCTATCTGTATCTATAGGAATGTGTAACAGTGTCAATGTCTTAAGTATAATAGTGATAAGTGTTTCCTGGACATTAATATAAATTGCTGTGATCTATTTAACCCTGTCAACACCATAGACCGAAATGGACTAGTCTAGGGCAATACAAAAGAGCAATACCATTCTGATACTTGGGTTGAAAGGGTTTATAAAGATGAAAAGTGAGCTCGGAAAGGAAATAAAATCTTGCATTGTTTCAGGTGACTGAAATTCATTATTAGATACCTCTTTTATCAACAAGTGCTAAAGAAATCATCTTGAAATCCAATAAAAGATATTTTGCCTTGGGTAACACATGAAATTGTGGAAGGAAAGCCATCAACATAATAAATAACAATTTGACCGATGAACATTTTTGTTGTTAAATATAACAATGTGGTCTAAAATGCTGTGAAGCAAACGTTTTCCATCCCGTTGTTCCAGAAACTTTAATAACCAAACAAAACTGGACACCATACAACTTAAGAATTTACTTAAGTCTGAGAATTTCTCAACTTCAGCTTCTCAGCCAATCAGAATTCAGCATTAGCTGGAGTTGAATAAATTCTCAGACTTAAGTAAATTCTCAAATTTTATGGTGCCAAGCCCAGGGCGGTCTTTCCTTTTACGATACAATATTGTTTACCTTTTAAGCCTTGGGCACTATTATAAATATTTTTATAATCCTGCCCTAAGAATTATGGGAGACTTGTGTATCACATACAGATGTATACATGCATAGGGTTTCCTTTGCTTGAACAAAGTCAATGAATTAAGAAAATTTCTTGATTTATACCAGATGTGTCATGTAGATATGTCCAGTTCAGTAACTGATATACACAACTGCATTCCACAATTCATTGGCTACTCTAGTAGAAAATCCAGTCATCTTTTAGGCAGCAGCAAATACGCAGAGCTTCGGTAGGATTTAAAAAATGGAGTCATGTGATATCTTTGTCAGCTGGTGATCTATTTCCAAACTTGAGGAAGACATCTGTCTATGGATTCTACAGAGTATATTGATATCAATCTACACATACGAAATGTATTACCCATCATTCCATGCTAGTCTTCATCAGCTGTTGCAAACGATCAAGTCGAGCGTCAATTTCTGAGATTTCAACTGACCTATCAAACGAGTCACTACTATCACCACCTGAAAAAAATATATACAGTTTGTGAAATACAGTTCCTACTTTAGCGAACACCTATACATAAAGACCACCTGGTTAAATAGACCGTTTTGCTTCCCTCAATAGTGCCCTTTGCATACAGATCAACCTCTATATAATGATCATCTCCCTATAAAGACTGGTATTCTTGTGTCCCTAGATATAAAGTTTCACTGCATTATAACTACATGTATGTGAATCGCAGAAATCCACAGTTGAGGTCATAATACTTTGAAAAAGTGTAAACATTAGATATGGCACAATCCCTATCAAATGTCCTAAATTAATGGGGAAAAAGGTCTATGACAAATCTATATCCAAATATAAATTTGTTGGGATGACAAAAAACTAATTAGATAACTTAAAAGAAATCAAATATCATCATTTCATTATTAAAACAAGATGTGTTTGAGAAACACTATGCCCCCGAGTGGTAA
>JACSZP010019753.1:0-15848 GCA_016161895.1 Pinna nobilis
TTATTTTCAACACCAAACTCGAATGTTATAATACGGCATAAGGAATTATCAAAAGATTGCACATCTATAATTTGTGGTACAGTTCTCATAAATTCTGCAAAACTTATGTGGAAGGACTCTAATACTTAAGTAGCATGAATATGCAAGATTTCAAAGAAAACCCTACAGGTTTGTAACCACAAGGGAAAGATAAAAACAGAAATTAATTCCATTGCCTCAGAGGAAAAAGACTCCTCTTTTTTGTAAAAATTGACCTGTGTTGGCGACTGGGCAACTGTAATTAGAATTAAGTAGTTATTTTCTTTCATCGATGGAATGTGAAATTCGTTTGAAATAACATATGCAAAGAATATCTACAATAAGTACAATACGGTTCATAAAAGTTAGCAGTGTTTTATCTGCTATTGCAATTACGACCACGTAAACGAATCGCGTAACAACCTCACTCTTTGTGCTTATAAACGATGCATTGGGACACGACACGACAAATCCTTCACAATACCCACCAGATCGCAAGAGTTTTCATGAGATTGACCAACAAAATTAGAATGACTCAAGTCTTTTTATGAACAACTACTACACTTTTTATTTACATGATTGGAAAAATTAGTTATGGTATAAAATGACATCATTTTCATCTTTCTGACGACTATGACTTTTTACTTGCCGGTAAAGAGATTTTACTTCCTGGTTGCAACTGAGATATACAGGTAACCTACCTATGATGTCACTTTTGTTGATTAAATTTTTTTAAGCTTATTCCATATGTTACAAATTGATTATTGATAAAATCAACGAAGGTATTTAACACTGACCATGTCAAAGTAAAACTTTATCCTGGTGTTTTATAAGCTGATCTTCGCAAGTGTAAATGGTGCTTTAATCACTAGAATGACATTTTAAAAGGAGGCCAGTTTGTACAGTTTTTGTTTTTCCGCAAAATATTTCATACCAAATAATAGCTGATCCTATTTAATCTTGCACTCATTTTTGTCAAAACATATCTCTTCTACCACGGGGTTTTTCGAGTCAAATGAAATTTACGATTGCACCCTTTGTTTTGTCCAATATGACGTATTTACCAGGCATGTAACTTCCAACATCCCTTAGTTCCTTTTAACATTTTTCTTTTCTTTTATATGAAGATACTTACAGTTTTTTATTCATTCCATAGAATGCATGTAAACGATGATGCCCAGTATATACCGTCCTTGATTTTCATGGTTTTTTTTTTCATTTAGAGGAAATTTAGGTAGAATTAAGCAGATATAGACAAATTATGAGTTCTTTTCTGTATTAACTAGCGTATGTTTCAAACAACATTATCTCGTGAAATGGATTAGGAGTTGAATGAAATTCGGATTAGCCATGGAAATTATGAAGATTCCGTGCAAGCCGTATAATCGTACAAGGCATTTATAGATGTCTAAAAAGGTTGTTCTAATTTTGTTTCATTGTTTTAAATTGGACTAAGATATATAAGAAAGTGTTTCTCACATTTGTTACACTAAAACCAAAGCTTTAAGTTAGATATTATAAGTTATCAATGCTTACGAATAGAGTCTGTGTTATAAAACCTTGAGGTCAATCAACGAGAACGGTTCTGAATGCGTACCTCAATTCGGTAGGATTGCTGTACAACTTGTAATTAAGACAAATTAAAAGAAAAAGTTATTACAGGATTTACTAAAGAGTAGCATGGTAGCGAGTTGACCAGATAACTAATAATTTCAACTTAGAAAAGGAGATCACTAGAAACCTGTCACCAAAACGTAAAAACAGTCAGGTTAGCGAGAACTCATTGCCAAGAATTTCGGAAAGAATAGTTCAATTCTGTTTTGATTGCGATTTGACCAGAAATCTTACCAAAATCGTCTAGCATATTATTATTATTATTATTATTATTATTACTATTATTATTACTATTATTATTATCATTATTATCATTATTATTATTATTATTATTATTATTATTATTAGAAGTAGTAGTAGTAGTACTAGTATTACTATTATTTTTGTTGTTGTTGTTGTTGTACAAATAAGAACGCTTGTAACGTTACATACGAGTACTTGTTCTCTGTCTTATTTGATAATGTCCTAGGAATCCATGGGTCTCTAAGGAATATCTTTGTGGAACTTGTGCAACATGTAAATATGATTACCTATTTCTTTAAACAATCAGAAATCAAGTTTGATTTTACAAAAGTATCCAAACAATACCTACGGTACAAACAACAGGACCCATAATAACTCGCAGTGCATCTACATCCGCTGTTGTAAGTACCTCCATGGTAACAAATCGTTTTACAGTCCTCCTGTCTATGCTTTGTATTCGATGAGGACCGACGGCGACGACCTCCACAATATCCATGGCCAGTTTTACTGAGATATTCTAAATAGGTAGCAGGCCTAGGGTATCCAGAGTAATTAGAAGAACTGGACTCTTAACTAGAGTAACAGGAGTATGTATTACTCTGATGTCGTTTCCCGCCCCCTACATGTTGCACTACATGCCGACCAAGTGCTCCAGCCATCATATGAACAACTACTAGAACTCTCTTCCAAAAATATGAATAAAAGGAGAGTAGTATAAAGTGAAGACATTTTCAAAATAATATTGTCACATGTTTTATGTTTCCATTATTTTTATATGATGAGCTTTTACTTCCTGGTTGAGACACATGTTGCTTTATCACCGTAGTTAAGGACAGTAATGTATATATGTTTTCAAAGTTCCCGAAGACCTATTACAAGAAATATTATTTTTATACTCAATGCAGGTACTTAAACTCTTATCAATCACCACTAAAGCTAAATTCTGATCCTTATTAGCTGATTTGAACTAAAGTAAATCGTAATTTAGCACTTTGAACAGGAACTGACTCGTTTTATTTATGTTGATATCTTTAGGGCGTGTTAAAGCTAACTTGGCTCAACTGGCCTTGTGAGCCATTGCCCTTACTTGGCGTCCGTCGTCGTCGTCGGCGTTAACTTTATTACAAAATTGGCCTAATGGGTTCTTGGGTGGTGCCTTTCAAAATTGAGTCCGACATCCCCAACAACAATTCAAGATGGGCGTCATTTCTTCTTAATTAGAAATTTCTTCAAGTGGCTATTTCTACTTTATTTTAAGTCAGAATGTCTTCAAATTTGGTAGTAATGAGCTTTTTAACATGTACTACAAGTTTTTAAATGAAATTATTATTATGTAAATTAGGCATAAATATGCAAAAAATATTCAAAAATCTTCTTGTCAGAAACGAGAAGCCCAAAACAATGAACTTTTGTTTGATTAGTCCTAAGATGGTACCATCTCAACATTGTGCCGGACATCCCCACCCACCATCCCAGATGGCCTCCATTGCAAAAAAAAAAAATAGAAATTTCTTAATATGGCTATACCTACTTCAATTAAGATCAATTGTCTTTTAATTTGGTATGTAGAACTGCAGTAATGAGATTTTAGATATTTATTACGGGTTTTTAAATGAAAATTGAACTTTACAAATTCTGACATATTTATGCAATTTAGGTTTGCATGAATATGCACAAAAAAAATCAAAAGTAAAGGAATAAGTGCCTTATTAGCCCTTGAAAAAGCTGAATAATTTATCAACAATTTCTACTTGCCTTAGGTTTGCCAGGTGAGTGTTTCAGGCTCATTAGAGCCTCTTGTTAAGATTTCTACTTAGATCACATAAATCTCGTCCAATATGAACTTAAGAATTGTTGCCGTCATCCCCAGCAACATTTTCGTCATAAAAAAAGTTCAGTCTTGTATTCCAGCATATTTCAAATTCAAATCTACATCCTATATTTCCTATAAATGTACATCTACTATTGCATTGCAGTTTTTAATTACAAACGAACTTTACATTACTAGATATTAACCCTCTTATACATGTTCTTGATTCACCCTCTTTCAGTTATTGTCCTACTGGACTGTCGTTACTCGTGGTGTTGATATAGTTGAAGAAGAGGACAAGAATTCGCTTATCTAAAAAATAAATCCTAAAATTAGAGAACCCTGGTCTTTCCTTGTGCGACAGAATTTCATTTCAATAAAAAGAGTTATGACAGATGATGGCTAAATATGAAAATAGAGTGATTGATACCTTAACCTAATGGATAAACGTGGAATAGGAGTATTGAAATCACGTATTAGATACGTAAATCCACATTTATGTACTTTCTTTCTTTTGTGGTTAGTTTACCAGATGTGATGAAATATAAGTTACATGAGGTAAATGCTTTGGTTCCAGCTGACATGGCTTGTAACAACATTGTCTTAGCTTGGAACACTTAATGTATCCACGACAAGTGTAATTCGCTTGAATAAATCCTTCAAATAAAATGTATTGCAATTTTCAATGATAAAAACGGTTACTCCATGATGCATAGTAATGCTAAAATTTCACTACTTATAAAATCCTTCTTCTTTCATCCGTCGGTCAATGTTTCGTGTTATATATCCGGTAGTCATTGGCTGTCGACGGTGGACATTTAAGCAGTGTATGTATTAATATTTATAAAAAGCCAAAGCTATTTCTTCCCAAAATAATATATTTGATGTCCGAAAATATTTCAAACACCCAAGTGCCAACCCCGCATTCATACGTGTAGCTAATTTCTTTGAGTGACAAAAACCTCGGATATATTTTAGTGAATAAAGAAGATAATAGGGGCTTCTTTTCTTCTCATCCAGCGTATGGGTTCAAATTCATTTTCCCGTCAAATAGACTACAAATTAAATTTGATAACGGCCATGGAGTAACAAAGAATTGAAAATGGCCGTTCTCAAACCTCTGAAGGACAGCACCTTATCATTATAGTAATGATAGATTTAACAGAATCTTTATTAAATAAAGAAACCACACTGATTTAAACTTTCAAACTGATGAAACAACCCACCTACGTCTACCATACTTATCATAAGGAAAATCACCAAACAACAGAAAAGAAGTGGAAAAAGCAAAAACCGGTACATCATAATCAGCACAGGTGACATAAGCATTTGTTCGTACATCCCATTTTTTGTAGTTAGTGAAAGTCCCACGTCATAACTGTTTACGCATTCAATGACACGTCACGTCATTACAAAAGTATTCAATCCCTTTGACTGATATAATTATTTTGACAATCTATATTGTTGTCATGTATTCAAATTACCTTTTTTACATTAACAAGAAAATTAATGTAAGTGTTGTCTATGTTTTATCATGTGTCCCTAACCGCCACCCCCTTCCCCGAAATATATGATATCACAAAGAAATTTAAAAAAAAAAACAATTATAATTTGTGATGCGAGTAGGGTACCCTCTTTAAAGTGCACAACAAATTGGTTAAGCACTTTCAATATCAGAAAATATCAAGTACAGATGTATGCTCTTCAAACTCATTGAAAAAGAAAATAATAATTTGGGCGTTGCACAACAAAGTAGCCTAAGTGTGACTGACACTGATAAACAAAGGGTACATCGAACCATGATGTTAAAATATTGATTTAAGGGAGATATAAGATCTCTGAGTTGTGGATATTTTCATAAATTTGGAATGAAGTATTTCTAGGTGTTTTTGTATTGTTGTTTAAAGTCCTACTTGAGAATATTTAATTCATATGGAGACGTCACCGTGTACCGACGAAGGGTGACAAATTTTGCCTATGCATGGCACTGCTGGCGGTAGGGAAGGGAGGGTTCTTTAACGTGTCAACACCTACTGTGACACGAGACCTCGGTTTTTACCGTCTCATCCGAAAGACAGGGATGGCAAATCGCAGCATGGCGCTGCGCGGATTCGAACAAGGACCCCTCTGTTCGAAGTCCAAAACGCTAATCATTCGGCCACGGCGGCTCCAATTGTATACATTTTTAATTTCTTATAAATTAAAAATTAGTAAAGGACACTAGTAACAGTAATGATACACAGGCATTCGCCTCTGTTCCTATAGAACAGTCACCACCTTTCTGTGAACCTTGCAAGCAAATTGCGTTTTCACGCAGAAGTGACACTATCGGACAGTATCTCTCATTACCGCTGTATTATCCTTTATCGCACGAAATGACACACTGGTCATCAATGTGAAAAAGTAGAATTATGAATAGTGTTTGTAGTAGGGTGGCCCGCGATTATTTCGGGTAAGTGTTTCACTCTTAATTTCTTACTACCATAAATTGAAGAAGAGGCTTTCCTGCGCTAGCGTCATTTCAGCGGGAATTTTACGTAGAGTTATATTCCTTGACCTTTGGAGATATTAGTCTCTCACAAACGACATAGGGTATCACGTGGTACATTAGTGTAAACTTGAAGAAGTACTGAGGTAATTTGAAAATCTAAGTCCTAAAACATGACAAGTCTAAGATAATGATGGTCCCAATGTGAAAACAAATGCAAATCTTTAACGGGATGGGACCAGGAGTCAGCATCCCCTGTTTGCATACCACACCAATCGCAAATGTTCCACGGAAACCCTACGAGTTCGGTAAAAAGTCAATTTCGGTTGAAAAAGTCGTTTGCTCTTTATCTAAATATTTCCATTAGATGATTTTACAAATACGCTCGTTTTTACATTGTGAAACACAAAATACTTATTGTGTCAGTTGAATTGTGTAAATATCAACATAAAAAATTTTTATCACTCATGAATAATATAAATATCTTGGATGAAAAAGAATCGCCTGCATTGATTACCATAAAAATTCTGCATATGTAAATGATATGTCTTTCTCACTAAATGGTAACAGAACAAGATTGAGTATAGAATATTATATCCAAACAATACCTACAGGTAGAACAACAGGGTCCATAATAGCTCGCAGTGCATCTACATCCGTTATTGAAAGTACCTCCATGATAACAAATCTTATTACAATCTTGCTGTCGGTGTTGTGTACTCAATGTTGACCGACGACGCCGACCAAAGTGACTATCATAACAGCATGATCCATACGAGGACTCACTAGAGTAACATGAGTATGTATTACTCTGATGTTGTTTCCCACCCCCACATGTTGCACTACACGATGACCAAGCACCCCAGCCATCATATGAACAACTAGTACTAGCACTTTCACTAACAAGAGTGTATAAAACGACGATAGTATAAATCAAAACCATTTTCATATTCTGGAACATGGTTTAAGTTTCTTTCTGTATATATGTAGGGATTCTACATCCTGGTTAAGACATCACGTGGTTATTGGTGACCGAGTCTTACCAATCGGAAACAAAAAGATAAAACAGAAATATTAAGCCTGTTCTTTATCTGGAAAACTATACATGTATCTTTGTGTGCATGTACTAATATTATTGAAATCAAAACATACATATTGATCTTAAAAGATAACAGTTGGAATAAGAGATAGAGCATTATATATAAGCAAAGCCTGACAGATCCCGTACATATTGAAATAATTCATAATATCGTGACATTACTTAAATATAAACAGATATTATCTATTGTTGTATCACATTATTTGCGGATATGTTTTATCTTTGATACCAATACTGTTACACTCACACGTTTGTAAAGTTCACTCAGAATCATTTCAAGACTTTGATCCTTAACTCAACGAAGGTATTCAATTCTTATCACTTACCACCGAAACTAAATAATGACTATTTATTAGTTACGCGTATCAAAAGGAAAAAGTCATATTTGGTAATATGTTTGTCCTTTCCTTTGTTGCAAGCATCCTCATTCCTCTGACTTAATCGGAAACGCTTGACCAACGTAAAGCAAATGTAATTGCGATAAGCTCGTAGTGGTTGGCTTCCAATACATTATACACTTTCTCTACCTGAAAAAGTGTGAACAAGAATTGCGCTTCGCGTATTTTTTCTGATCCGCGCCTCGGACACATACACGTACAGGTGCTATTATATATAATGCATTTGGTCATGTCTCGATAAATAAGGTTTGATCTAACACCTTGATTTTTTATCTATTTTACATCAAATATTATTTGTTTTTTTTTTATGGAAGCATGTGTTGATGTTTTAAAATTCCAGGTGACTACATTGTTGACCATCACAGCAAACGAGTTCATATAAAAACGTTTTATAAATAAATAGTATTAACCCTCAACTGAGATGAAGGGTCCAGTTGATATTCTTTATGTTGATAATGTACAAGATAATCTTTTTTGAATCCATAGGCTTGTTTATACAGAAAATAACCCGTAGTTTGTCTGGAAATTCGGATTAGCCATGGACATTATGAAGATTCCGTGCAAGCTGTATAATCGTACAAGGCATTTATAGATGTCTAAATAAGTTGTTCTAATTTTGTTTCATTGTTTTAAATTGGACTAAGATATATAAGAAATAACCTACACCAGAGAGAGAAAAAGTGGGTAAATGAGTTATCAATTATGTACACTTGATGTAGTCTTCATGTCCTCAAAATTTTTCTTAGGAAGTAGTTCGAAAGCAAGACGCGAATAAATATTCAATATTGAACCAAAAAGTAAAAATTAAAAATTGTGTAAAAATTTGTTTTCATACTTTTCCAATTAAGCAATTATCATCAGATTATATTAAGAATATGATTTCTATATTATCATCTTATTCAAAGGTAGAAATTGCTAAACAAAATCGCACTTCGGTTCCGAAGCATATTGCTATTGGGTACATAATTAATTTATCAATATACTTCATTTCTCCTGAAATATTTAAAAACACGATCCATACATACAAATAAAATGATTCATTGCAGAATGTTAGAACCCTTCCGATCTCTACTAAAAAAAAGTTAGAACAACAAGCATTATACCATTAAGTGTATCCCCCCATTAATAGCCATCATCCTTTTCCATATCAAAACCATGACCAAATCAAATTTGGCAGACCTTGCAATGCACCGCTGTATGTTAGAACACTGGTATAATGTGGGCTTCAAGTAGAGAAATGGAAGATCTAGTCCCTTATATTTAGTTTGAATACCAAAGGAACATAAAACAGATCTATGAGTTTTAAGGACTTCATTTATAGTAAATGATTCCGGGTTACATGTGGGTTTGCTGAGCGAATTGTCAGTATCTAATTCCGTTTTTAAGCAGGCTATGTATTATGAATCGGATTTTTAAAAAAAACGATATTATCAATGGTTTTGTCAACTGGCACATTAACATGCATGTATTTGTAAGAGAGGTAAGACAGGCGTTTAGCGACAGGTGGTTAATGAATGACTGTTGCATGAATACTCATTGAGTCTTTAAATTTACTTAATCGTAACTGTATCAAAGTCCTCTCTGACTTTACCCATTTGGAAAGAGTATACATGTCCACTTTTCAACGCATCTCCAATTATCTGGTGGAATCCCCGACAGAATCCCTAAGAGTTTTAAATCGTTTCAAATTTATGGATTAAGGACCAAGATATATTTGCCCTTTGGCTTACATATTCCATATAGATATGTTATTAACAAGGTTGAGTTCATCGGTCAAATTGTGGCCAGTAGGACCTTAGACGAAGAGGGAATTTGAACATGAGCAGTCTGGGGGTTTTGACTCGTAGTCATCGGTTTAAAATGAAAGTGACGCAAACTTAAAAAGAACTCTGTACAATCAATTATCAAATCATATGAATTCTTTGTATTTTTGCTCATCACATTGACGGGTAGAAATACTAATTGCGGTGAACTTGAATGGAAAATTAACTTATATCTGCTGCCTGATTTCAGCCCTATCTCTAATTTGAAATATTAAAAAAATGATATGTATATCAGTCTTTATAAGGGATGCAGTCAAAGGGAAACAATTATTCAAGTAAGTATGATAAACATGTTGATACAGTAAGACGGTTCAAGTAAAGCAACCTGTCTCTGAATCTCACCATCTTGTGAATTATCTTATCCAGAGATCATGCAGCAAAATATTCGAAGAATTTCTATAAAAACGCGCTTTTTTACAAATGTACAGTCGATATTCTCCATTGTGACTGTCTCACAAGATAATTGTGTGTCTTCAAAATTCACCATTTCAGTACTGTTTCATGTTACCATTATTGATGAAAGGTAAATATGTAGCAACATTTATGCGATGATGCCAATGATGATGATGAAAACTAAAATAATTGACAGTAGAAGATGCCAAGGGGGCCATCAATAATTCCGCAATCCAAAGGAAGACGAAACCATGACCAGATGATAAAAAAGAGACAAGTCAAACAGCTATCAACACAACAAGTCGTGTAAAACCGAAAAAAAGAGTGACACGAACCTCACCAAAAACCAGGGGTGCGTTCAGGTGCTCCAGAAGGGTAAGCAACTCCTGCTCCGCGCGTGGCACCCGTCGTGTCACATATTTTCGAAAACAAGAATGTCACAATCGCTTATGATCATTAACGAGAAAAGGGGTGTCGGAAGGAGGTATGCGACAACTCCAAGACAATATCGATTAGAATCATATAAGGCTAGCTAGAGTAACAGAAGTACATACATGTGCTACTGTTTTCTGCTAACAAGTTGAAAAACTTTCATACACAAGAATATTTACAAAATAAAATTGTTTTCATGTTTGTTGTTTTTCAATAGTTTCTTTCTTGCTTAGATTTTATTTCCTTGTCGACTCCGACAGAGACAGGTAACCCTTCATTCGCCTTACTGTTGTCGATTGGTGATTTATCTCAAATACCAAGAGAAATGGTGTATCTATGATTATTTAGTGTTTCTTCCGAAGTATTACAAAACAAATTATCGGTCAACTCAATCAAGGTATTTTAATTCTTAACTCTTTTTACTAAAAATTTATCATGAATACTTATCAGCTGATCTAAACTTAAAGTAAGTGGGGAATTGGCAATCTAAAGAGAAGCTAATTTTTTTGAATTTACATTTATTTTCGTCAAAACATTTTTCGTAAAATTTTCTTATTGCTATCATTGTTGCATTTATATGGTTGCTTAACGTCACACTTAAGAGTCTTTTACTTATAAGGACATGATGCAAAATACCCGCGAAGGAGTAAACAATTTTTGCTATGATCAGCCCTGTTGCCAATGACAATTCTTCAACATAATGACACCTGGGCCGGCGGAATTCATAATTAGACTTCACTTTGAGGTTGTCCTTCTTCCAAATTTTGTCGAATCTTACAGAGTAGTCGCCTGAGATATCCTTTCGTACTTATTTTTTCTTTATATTTTGTATAAAGTGTATAAAGTGATAAACATTAACATCATGGCTTATTTTCATTGATAGGATAATGCCTAATAATAAAGCTGATGCAGAGAAGTATGGCTTTATTTCGTCTCTAAACTAGCAGATTTATTCAAACAGTACGAACATAAAGGAACACTTCTTAACTTGGATAACGATCATATAAGTTTGCTATAAATGTTTCGAAAAAGTTATGATTGGAATCTCTTTAGGACACATTTTAATCTTTTCTGATAACTTCAGATTTCAGAAATTTTTAATTTCAATTGAAAATAAAGAATATGAATACTACTAAAGATGGTATAGAATGATATTCAGATATACACTCCATTTGGTCTCTGAATCGCAATAGGTGAAACTGCAAATAGCCTGAAACGGTCGAGAGGGTCATTTCAGAAGATGTTTTGTTCGTTTTTTCATAATAATTAATACACTTCCGGGTGTGATATACCCCCACGTAATCTGCAAACCTACTATAGGCCCAAAGTGCGTCAAAAACAAATCTCACATCTGATAATAATAATAATAATAATAATAATAGTAATAATTGTTGTTGTTGTTGTTGTTATTATTATTATTATCATTATTATTATTATTATTATTATTGTCATTTTTATTATTATAATTATTATTATTATAATAATAATAATAACTGTAAGACAAGACTTACGATTAAAACAACATGAACCATAATAACTTGCAGTACATCTACATCCGCTGTTGTAAATACCTCCATGGTAACAAATTGTATTACAATCTTGCTGTCGGTGTTGTGTACTCAATGTTGACCGACGACGCCGACCAAAATGACTATCATAACAGCATCCTCCATATGATCCACCCGAGGACCCACTAGAGTAACATGAGTATGTATTACTCTGAAGTCGTTTCCCGCCCCCACATGTTGCACTACACGCCGACCAAGCGCTCCAGCCATCATATGAACAACTACTAGCAATTTCATCCACAAGAGTGTATAAAACGATGATAGTATATATCAAAATCATTTTCAATTTGGAAATATTTTCATTTTTTCTCTACATATATATATAATATAGGAATGTTACTTCCTGGTCAAGCCACTGATAACACATCGTTGACATTACGTCCCTATTGGTGTTTAACTCTGGAGACCATGGATAACATTGTTTCTTTATGGATTTTTTTTCTCTCTCAAAAAAAATATCCAATCATATTAGATTCTCAAAACAGATCAAGTCAGAATGATATTCGTTTTTGATGAGCTCGTCTTGTTTGTCATTTGTCTTTTGATTTTCGAATGACCCCTTGGTATCTTCCGCTTTTCTTTTTTACACCAAATACAAACTTGTAAGCTAATCGAAATTTATCAAGACATTCAAATTTTGATTTGCCGCCTAGATTTACTGCTTTTTATTAAAAATTTACATGTCAGTCGGCTGTCTTTCTATGTATTATTATATTCAACAGTTTTCCCGAGGTGTATGATATTACATTTAAATAACGATACCACAGAATAGAATTAGATAAAGTCTGCAATACAAGTATAATAATTTCTGTGTACACCATTTTTACAAAATGGATGAAGGTAGTATGAGTATGAAAATATTAGAAGAATGCCCTACAATTATTAGACAAAAAAGAAAACCAGAAATATAAGTCTGGTTTTTGTTCTGGAAAAATAAGATCTACGTGTATATACCAATGTTTTGAAAACAAGGATGTATACATATTGATCTTAAAAGTAAACATTTGAAAGGAGAGATATGGCAGTTCAAATATGCAAAGCCTTGGCAATTCTGTACTTCATGACACGTGTTTTGATTTCTTACTTAACAATGAAAAAATAATTCATATTTGATACACAAAAATGTTAGCGAATATAGTATGCGGATCTGTTTTTTCTCTGATATCGATTTTTTTTCTATACGCCTGTAAAGTTCACTTAGAACTATTTCAACAGGCTTTGATCATTCAACTGACCGAAGGTATTCAATTCTTATCTCTTACCAGCAAACCTAAAAATGGCTATTAATCAGTTGCCCCGATCAAATGAAAAGGCGACCTTTCATAATCTAAGTTGGTCCTTTTTTTTGTGGTGAACTTCCGCGTATTTACGATTTCTTCGGAAACGCTTGACCAATGTAAAGTAAATTTAATTGAGATTATAAACACGTGATGATTGGCTTCAAATTCATTAGACAATAACCATACCTACAAATAGCTTTTAAAATAATTGCGGGTCGGATAGAGTCATGATCCGCCTCTCGGATACATACAGTTGCGGATACAACTTCATGTATATACAATGTATAAGACATTGGTCAGATCTCGAAAAATTAAGCCTTAACTAAAAACTTGATTATTATTTCTTTAAATCAAATATTTGCTTTGTTCTATGGAAGAATGCGTTGATATTATTACGGTTGTAGGAGACAGCGATGGCCCTCACAGCTACAAACTAGCTCATTTCGATACATTTTGAAATCCGTACACAATTCATCTTAATGGTTGGTGATTCAAAGGATCTATTGTTGTAATTCAATTTGGGATTTGTAATTGTTTTTCATGCTGAGACTTTATTTAGCCCAATTTGTCAGATTTATGCAGGATTCGGAACCTCTAATATATCACGCTAACAACGCTTGTTTTGAAAGAGACTGTGTCTCAATAAAGAATTATACGAACTTTCTGTGACAGTTCTTTTGGTGATTTTTTGTGAGGTTTTTTTTTCTTAATATAAGAGGCGATTCCATTTGTTAACATCCATCAAATGGAATTATCGTACCTAAATGGGAGAATACACACACATTACCTGAGTATAGGATAAATATGGACCTTTGAATACAAAGGGGTAGAATCAGGTGTAGAGGGGGAATAAAAAAAGTTGTCGATCTGTTACTTTCGAGATATATTTTATGTGTCACATCAAAAGCGAAGTAGCAATGCTGTCAATGAAGGCGAATTAATTGAAGCATTTCTACTTTATATTATTCAACAATAAACCCCCATATTATGATACGTATGATTGGTATAAGATTGCACATCTGTAAATTCTGCTATAATTATCGAAAATTCATAGTTTTTGTTTGAAGACTTAAATAATTAGGTACCGGCAGTATGAATATGAAATATTTAAAAGAAGACTACATATTTGTCACCCAAAAATGGAAAGATATATCAGTAATTATTTGTACTGTCCTTGAGGACTTACTCTACTGTTTTTATGCTAGAGTGACATATGTTGGCGAGTGGATAACTGTGATTGGATTTTTTATTTTGTTTACGTGATTGCATATTAATTTGAAGTCTAAATAACATTTACAGTAGGAACTTTAAAAGCTCACAGTCCATTTTATCGGGGCCGCCTTGCCGAGTGGTAAGCGTGTGTTCGACTTCGAATCGAAGGGTACGGGGGTCGAATCCGCGCAGTTCTATTCCGCGGTTTGTCGTCCCTGTCTTTCGGATGGGACAGTAAAATACCGAGGCCCTATGCCACAGTAGGTGTTGACACATTAAAGAACCCTCCTTGCTCTACGGCCATAAATGCCAACCATAGGCAAAACTTGTCGCCCTTCACGGACGCACGGTGACGTCTCCATATGAGTGAAATATTCTTGAGTGGGACGTGAAACGACAATACAACAACAAAAGCAGTACATTTTATCCAATGCTGCGATTATGTCCGCGAAAATAAATCGCTTTCATAAGAAGCATCATATGAACAACTTCTACAACTTTCTTTCACAAATATAGATAAACTAATTATGGAATAAAATGACATTGTTTTCATCTTCATTTTTATCTTTCTGGGTACACAACGGTTTTGTAATTGTTCGTAAGAAATTGTACTTCCTAGTTAATATTGACATAGTCAGGTAACCCATCTCATACATCACTTTTGCTGATAATTTGTTTTATCTAGAAGGCCAACAGCATGCTCTATCTACGTATATTCAATATCTCCTCTCCCTCCCAGCTATCACAAATGATGACTGACAAACTCAAATAAGGTATTTAATTCTTATCAGTTCTAAATAAATTTTTACTGATCTGTATAAGCTGATCTGAAGTAGACTAAACGATAATTGAGTCAGTAGAACAGTACTCCCTTTTCATCTGTTATAATTTTAGAAGGCTTGTTTTTACTACTTTTATTTTTCTGCAATGTATTACAAATTTTAAGAATAATGACTGATTATATCCCGTTCTCCATTCATATGTTGTCAAGACAAATTTCTTTTGATCCGGAGTGACCCCGGTCCCGTGGGATTGCTTGTTTTGTCCAATCTGACGTAAATGCCGGACTTGTATCTGCTAACATTCCCTATTTCCTCTTCACTTTTCCTCCTGTCATTCGGTAAAATAGATCAACGACCTTTTTGTGTTTATTCCATAGAGTGCACTAAAAGGCTGATCTTCTCGATATACCCTCCCTCTATTGTCACATAAAATGGACTACAAATCGAATGGAATTTGAACAAGCCACGGAAATTATAGAGATTTAGGAATGGTCGTTTTGGAACTTCCTAAATATTTTGAATGTATTATCGGCAGTATCTGCTTGAGTTGTTCCAGCTGATAACACGTATTTCCGTAATATTTTCTTTTTATATGCATATCTTCAAGGTTGAGATTTTGACATAATCTCAAGGTTAATAATTATGTGACCGAGTGACAATAATTTAATTAGGGTTCGTCGATGATTTA